>JBAHVQ010123194.1:0-20448 GCA_036872915.1 Nanipora kamurai | reverse complement strand
GCCAGGACGTATTCACCGGAAAAGCAATCCGAAGGATGAATAATCCACTCCTTAGGTGTAGAGTAAACTAACATGCAAAAAATAAGGAAACAATCTTTGGTAACTTAAACTTCTAATTTTATTTCTTAGTAAGCCATGCTTTATGAACATCGCTAGTCTAGACTCAGAACACACAAAAGACAGCCACTTTTTGACTTGTTTGTTAAGATACGTGAAGGTACTTTCGGAATTACCGCATTCTCTTCCGCAGAGCCTCTTTCTTGCTGGCGCGCGATAAAAAGGCTCTGGGGAATCCATAAATACAAGAACTCTGATTGGTTATTCATTCATTCGCGTTAATTAGCGAAAGTCAGGTACCCTTTGTAGATTTCAAAGAGCAAAACTACATTTGAAGACAATCCAAAATCACACAGCCAACCACTTCCTTATCAAGTGATGTAACTGGACAGATGTTGTCGATTTCAACGAAAGCACATCGAAACCAGAACCCTTCAAAACTAGTGGGATCAGGTACGGTTATCCCAGAGCGTTTTATCGCGTGCCAGCAAGAAAGAGCTCTGGGGACGAGAGTGGTTTTACCGAATTCGGTAACGTTGCGAGGACTGGGCAATAGACGAGTTCGCAGTTGTCAGCGCCATGTTGCAAGGGAGACAAAGAGGTTGGGACGAGCGCGGCCAACCTTATGTTTTTCTCGCGTTTATAAGCTCAATTGGTCATTATCTGTACATTAACGAAGATTATATATGCGGAATTGCATTTTGTTTCGGTTAAGAGTTTGCGTAGCATGGCTAAAAAGAATCGTTGCTGTGTGGGTGGTTGTGACAACCACCAGATTTGGTTGTTAAGCGATCGCATGTATCAGAGATGATATGGTACCGCTGGCCTAAAGATAAAGCGTTGTCGGAACTCTGGAGAAAAAGCATTGCTAAGGGTCGAAAAGATTTGAAAACAGGGCCTTATATGACGGTATGTTCAAATGATTTCGTTAATTGTAAACGCACGAAGGGAAACCCAATGCCAAATTTATTTATAACTGTCTCCGAACAGTGCGCGCCTTCACCTAAGAAGCAAAGGAAACTTGGTCACACATCAACAGAAAACCTTTCAGGTAAACTTGTCCCATCAATATCAACCGCCAACGCTCCTGAAGATGAGAAAAGAGACCAAGAGACCTCATGCCTCCAAGTGAATGGAAATCCTTTGAAGAAGAAAACGTCATTCCGAAGAATTCGTCATACGTGTATGTCGTTTTCTGCGGCTGTACGGACATTTTTGTAACCAAAGAGCGACGAAACAGTCAGATAATTGTTGATATATTACTCCCTTTTGAAATTTAGCTGGTAGGGTCAGTACAACCAAATAAATTCCACTTTTCGAACGCCACAAACTACTGAAAACCTCGTGCTTTGTTAAGGAGAAACTGCGCCAGCACCAACCTCTTTGCCCCCTTTACAACATGGCGCCAATAACTGCGAACTTATTTATTGCATGCATTTTCTTGGGCAGCAAGTTTTTTGTAGTAGTATTTTAATAAATGAGTTGCCAAAATGATTAAGTAATCAGGCCTTTAACAATAATAAAAACTTTATTCCTCTAAAACCATTTCTGGTACATTGAGGCATGTGTTCTGTCAATAACTGGTAGAACTTATTTACAGGAAAGAAAGTGTGTGCGCCATTTTAGAAATCCTGAATCCAGCCCTGATCCATAATGTTTGCCCTCACCACCCTCGCAAAAATATTTAACAAGCACTCATTATAGATCAATTTAAAAGATAAAATATTTCTAACTTACAACCCGGATATTTGCAAATGAAATGATGCCGCTTGGTACAAGGTGCGTCATTCCATTGCCCAGCACCTTTCCAAAAGTGTCCACAGTCTTCTCGGCCACCTTTGTTATCCGGTTGTCCTGCACTCCATGATGTATAAGTTGGCTTGGATCCACAAATGGTATATAGTTTATTATCTTCGTGTCTTACCAGACCAGTCCAGGCCCTATTTAATTTGTTTTGTCGAGCAATTTTGAAGACTGCGCTATTCTCTTTGTCATTCATAGGAACAACCAAATTTCCGCCCATATCGCGACATGTAGAATTTGCCTTTGACCAGCGGTGTTTGACTTTACTGAAGAAGTAACATCCAGAAACAAGACGTAGCCAGCCATAAGGGCAGTCATGGCTTGCCATAGGACCTAGACAGAATATAATGGTGCCAGATTCGCTTGTGTGCAATGCTTGTGCATCAGGTAATAACAATTAGCCCTTTGCGTCCATAGCCAAATTGTACTAGGGACCTTAAGATTATAATATCTCACTACGTTTACGGTACGGTGAAGAATTTAACGTAATAGGAGCTGGTGATTACAAGTAAATTTTTAAATTATAGGTATATCATCGCAAGGATTCGAAATTCTGCCTTTTTTCGGAAAAGAAAGAGCTTTCACTATCATGTTTCTCGTGAGAATTATAGCGTTGTTGTCTTTCTGTAGCACCCAGGGGGCGGTGCATGTTGTCTCTTGTACGTTAAAATATTTTTCCTACTTTGTACAGAGTCTTGACAACTTTATTCGTCAAGGGAGACGGCTTGAACACAGGTCTCTAGACACCCGGAGAAATGACAAATTCTGGAATCTACTTCATTTCTTCCTGCTTCCCATACTTTATTAAATTATTTGCGGCATATAGTCCTTGGGTCGACACAGTACAATTCGCAATATCAGTACCAGTCAGGCGAACAAAAGTTATCATATCGTTTTGTAAACCTCAATGTGTCTACGTTATGTTTATTCGTAATAACCCTGCCAACGTGGTAGAGTTACCGCTTCCTAATTTGTAGCCACCTTTACTGGGGATATCGAAATAGAATATGCTATAAGGGAAGTGCTAAAATATGTTATCCCAACAGGTTGAAAAGAAACCATAACCAGCCGACAATTTCAAGAAGTATAAAACAAAACACAGACGGAAAACTACATCTGGTACAATCCAAGATTCGGACTAACGACAAGACAAAAAGTTTAATTAATGGCAATATTTCGTCTTTATTTCAAAGACATCGTCAGACCAAGGTTGCAGTTTCTGAAAGGAGAATGAATTTGACAGTCAAAACGATACAATTTTTAAATTTTAGGATTTTAGCTTTCCTTTCCAGAGCATTCCCCTGGTTACCTTAAAAACTCCTGGATTTAGTATCGAAATATAGCTCAGCTGATAGTTTGGAGTGCTCATAAAAAAACAGATATGTACAGTTTTGACTGTAATTGATCAGTTAATTATGGAGTTCGAAGTAGCCATGAATCATGCCCTTAAAAATGTCTCACTCTCAGTCAGTATATCTAATCTCAAAGTTGTCAAAGCCCAATACCTTTGAACCGAATCAACATACAATATAAATATATTACTCGAAGAGCCTACAATTTTTGTATGTGAAAAATCAATTACCCGGGGAACGGTAATAACAGCACTTGGAACTCATATAGATATATTCTTATCGTGGGATGGTCAAACAAATATTATATGATCTAACAAAATTTCATCAGAAATTGCTCCGTTTAAAATGGGTTTTTAATGGGTAAAGCCCAAATCTGTTTTCCTGGAACTCATGCGTCACTCCCACTATTGTCGCGAAATGTAGGATTTACATATGTATCGTTTTCTGATCGCTGACAAGAAACATTTCAGCTTTAAAAAAACCATTTTCCACCGTCCGTGAAAATCTACCTTAAGATGGAGTGTTTGGAAGTGCTTCTACCATGTTTCTTTCTGACCGGATCTCCGTGAAAGACATGAAGGACGTTAGACCATTTCAAAATGAAGCAATTAACGTCGCTCAAATGGCGTCGAATTTACTCCAAGGGGAGATCAGCTTGCGTTGATATGGCAGCCCGATTTCAAAAAATATTCCCGAAAACAATTATCATGAGACAGGGATGGCGCCAGAGTTTTTCGTTTCGAGTCCTGGGACTCTGTTCCTTGCTGGTTTGGGCCCAAATGTTTTGGCTACGGTGCCATTTCCCTTTCACTTCTGTTGGTCAAATTGCGTTGAATATTCCAGTGTATTTATATTACTGTATATACATTTCTGTATATTTATTGCTGTAATTAGTTTTATATCTTCTTTTTTTAAGGAATAAAAAAACCCACAGAAGCCGCTGATAGTTTCTACGACTTTACAAATAAATAGATCAATAAACAATACATTTATTTAATAATATAAAATAAACCAATAAAACAAACAAAAAAATTTTGAAAATGGGTTTTTTGAGAAATGAAAAGAGCGCTATGTTCCGGAAGGCTTCTTTTTAACACAAGCTCTGTTGCTCAACACTTCCAACATTGTCATTTGATTAACTTGAATAACCTTTACGATCTGCTAAATGATGATAAATTTTCATTTCAAAACAAGTCTGATATTAGAAATCTTGTTTTCGATAATTTCAGAATTCTTCATCCCTGTAGGTCCTATTCTCCTAACATACTTGTAATTCTTGAATCGCTCGAAATTAAATTTAACGCACCAGAGTTAAATGTTGGCTTTAACGACACCAAAGAACTAACTTTATTTCCCTAATTAATTTCTCACTCTGTTACTCACTGCGTTGCGTCTTCCTCCTCTGCTGACAGCTCACTAATTATTCTGTAAATAGTATATTCTTTCTGATGATGTAACATATTCTTTATGACTATTTAAGGATTGTATATACTCTGTAATTAGTTGATTTGACGAAGGTTTTGTAGCAAAGTCGAAATATTATCACCATACTTTTGTCTTGTCCTTAAGCTCATATATTGAGTTATTTACAAGATGTTTATTTTCAGATTATGTTTGGTCTTGTATAGCGTATAAATGCATGATATTTTTCGGTAATGCGACATCATATGTCGGACACAAAATCTTACAGATTATATGTTGGAAAAAAAATCTTACCTTGGTTTGATCTAAAGCCTGATTTCCACTTGCAGAATTTTCCGTGTGCATTGACTTTTTTTGTTTCTCAGAGAGCCAGTGAGAGACTAGAACTAAGCAATGTGTACGGAAAATTCCGCAAGTGGAAATCAGGTTTAACTGAATGGTAATTTTCAATCTTGGTCGATCAGGCTGAAGAATAACATGGGCTGACAAAATGATAGACGCGGAGGAATCGTACACAATATCAAAATAATACAAATATGGCCTCGAACTTCCACGTGGGTTAACTTCCATTGAGTGTAAGCCTGGCTTGAAATTTCTAATGTAACTTAGAGTTTTCTTTAAATTTGTTAGCCGCTTAATGTTTCAGAACGGAGAGAAATTTTTCCATGTAATCAGCGGTTTTTGTGCTGCCTATTTAGGGCTGGTTATTGATAGACGGATCTCAACTCAACTAATAAAAATAAAATATTAAGAACTCAGTTCGGGAAGAAATTTTCGTGTTGCGTCTCGAGTTAAATTTTAAGGAGCTTAAAATCCGGGCTAATTTTTTTGGCTGCAAGTCAGTAATAATGCTGGCAAAACATTCGATAGGTCACCTACGTCGATATCTTCGACGGTGCAATGTTTTTTGTGAAACTGCACCGCGAGGCCGTTGCGAGACAGGTTTCACAAACCATAATTGCACAGTGCAGATTTCGTTGTGAAACATCACTTTTTTTGCGCATTGCATTTTCACGAAAAATTTAAGCATGTATCTACTTCTTACATCATTTCAATGAAAACTGCTCAGTGGCTGGGATTTGAGTCATCATTTGTTCAACTCGTCTCGCTCAAGTGGTGTAGTGAAGCACTCAAGGTATCAAAATCATTCTATTCGCGAAAATTTTCAATTTGTCAACGTCTTGAAACTTGTCAGGGAGTGACGCTGCTACATAGCAGTTCTAGGAAAACACTGCACTATATAAAAAAGTATATTTAAAACTAGATTAAAAACTGTCAGGCTGTTAACGAAAATCGTAGTGATTCAGTTATACACGTTGTGACAACTGCGTTGCCTGATCATCACAACTAGGTTACTTGCTATTGCATAATTATGGCTAACCTGTACTTGTCCACTTTGGTGTTCCTGTCGAATTCGTGTGCTTAGAACTGTTTATCGGCAGTGGCGTTGTAAGTAGAGATGAAGTACTCTGACATTCTACCTCGAAGATAAATTTCAGCATCAAACATATCAAAGAAACGCTTACAATTTTAAAAACCTTCGCCATAGATAAACGTGCTCGACTTAAATCGAGGAAGTGGTGCAACACTCTTTTATGCTCTTCAGTATACGCGGAATTACTTAGCCAACTATAAGAGTTCAGGTACTTAAAAGTACCTTAAACGGAATAAGGAAGTCTTAAAAATAACAGGATATACAGATGATATTTCAGGAGCTGCATTTTAATGTTTTCCAGTAAAAAAAGGAAATGTGTCCCGAATCAAGTCTGCTAAGACAATCAGCGGGAAACATCGATCCATTCACTTCCAAAACATCTGGGAGTCAAATATAGAAATCCTTGATAGACCTGAAGTAGATAGTGTCTTCCCGTCTGTACTGTCTTCGACTTCTCAATCTGATTTGGGATGTAACATACGTTTTTCAGGAGGCTAGCATATTTAATATTGTACGATATACCGTGCTTTTATTCATTCTGAATTTTCTGCAGCCAATTTACTTCGCCATTTCCAAAGCCACCCTCTCGCATGACCCAGGTTCCGGATTTCTTTTATATTTATATTGTTTTTGTCTAGGTCACCAGGAGCGAATCCAATATTTTAAGGAAGGAAAGCTTGGAGTGATACATTGGTGTTACAAACTGACTACATTTTTTGGGTTGAATGTCCCATAGGGGTCGACATGATAAGTCTTATATAGTAATTCTACGCATTCAACAGCTGAACTTTAATTTACACACCTGATAGAAATCAAGCATGACATAGCAGTCCAAACAGGACATGCTGCAAATTAAAAAAAGTGCTGCAGTTTTAAATATTTGCTGCAAATAAAAACTACTGAAGTCACATTAAAATATAATTGCCGTCACTCAAAAGTTCGAAAGCTGCGAATTGAAAATTGTGCTGAAAATTAATTTTGAAATTTAAAAATTTGAAAATTAATTAACTTTTACTGGTGCATATTAAAAAATTCGTGGCTGTAAATTGGTTTTTTCGTTGCTTCATATTAAAACCTCTGTTGCTGCGAGTTAAAACGCTTTTGATGACAGCCACAAACAGTTAAGAATGGAAAAACAATGAGCACGTATGACTACCGCAAAGAACGTAAGTATACATGATTTGATCGATCAGGCATGGTTTGACAGACTCAAGTTTGAATGTTTCAAAGCTACTGTTCACTTCACCGGGAATTTGTTTGTTTACAGGATTAAAATATAATTACTGGAAACTAAAACGTTCGTTGCTACAAATTAATTAAATGTTTGGTTGCTGTAAATTAAAACTTTCGTTACTGCAAATTAAAATTTTTGTTACCGCAAATTAAAAATTCAATCTGTCATTACAAACTAACTCTTTCGTCGCTTATTAAAGAGAGGAAAATCTGCACTTTAATACAAATCATTCGTGGAGCTTCAATCGTAGTATAACTTAAATTACAGTGAATTCTTATGAGACCAGAAAAGGCCATTTGTGTTATAAAATGCTTAAGTACTATAACCTTTTTAATTAATTGGTTTGATTTGTTAATACAACGCAAAACATTTTGTCGTAATGGACTCTTGCTAAGCACTAGGTGTAATATAAAATTATTCATTCTACTATAATCAAATCAAATACCCGTTTTCCTACACATGGAAATTAAGGAATCATATTCCGCGCAGTAAGTCCCCGCAATATACTATCTGTTCCGCCACCTATACAGATGAACACTTTCGTCTAATTAAGCGACAACATTCTGTTCTTTCTACCCCGTTTGAATCAAGCTGGTTCTCAAGCCTGCCAACTTGACCTCGTCAGCGTAGCGCATGCCATATATGCTTCGATAATCAGTTTCATCTTTTTCTGCCTTTGTAATACTTCTTCATAAACAACCCTCGATAAACCAAGATCGTTCAGTTTTCTTGCCAAAGATCGAACTTGCATGGATACCCCCTGCATGCTTTTTAAGCAAATCAACGATGGCAATAACGAAGTCCTCGGTAATTATGTCTTTCAAAGATATATCGTGAATACAGTTGTTGCACTTTTCGGGATGATTGGAATGTTGTAAGACCGCATGTCGCACATTAAATCGACGAATATCTACAAAAAGCTGTCTACCACACAACTTGCAAAAGTTAGAATCTGCGATACAAGCAGTGCTACAAGTGGAAATAAATATGATATTGCAATGTGTTCACTCTTTCGGCTTATAGGCAGTGTGCAACTAGTCTTCAGAGATTCAAGGTACAAAGATATTTTCGCCATGTCAAATGAAATAATAATTTCAAATGACGAAAATCGTTTGTTGAGTTCATCCAACATGACGGGCAGTGAGGTAGCATACACACAACTGGCAAGAATTCTGAATGTTCGCAAGAACATAAGATGACTGACAATTATATTTTAACATATCTTTAGCAGTTTTATTTGCAGCAAAGGTATAAAAAGTGCAGCAACTTTTAATTTGTTTCATGTCCTCTGTGGGCCATCGTATTATATCCCTTTTACAGACTACAGCGCTGTTCGGATAGAAACATTATTTCTTTTTTTTATATCAAAAAACCGGTTCTCGAGTGGTCCTTGGGTATTGTGTACGGTAACCTTAAACTTGCATACCACACTTGACCTTCTCTCAGCTCTGAGATCTTTCATTAATAAGTTTTTTTATTTCTGTTTAAAGGCTTGACGTTCTTTGAACTGTCATGTCATTGTTGTGACGAAGCAAAACCATAAAAAATTAAACATACGTTAGACAACCGTATTTGTTGGTTTTTTAGTAAATTACCCTAATCAATGAATTGAGATAAACACCCAGTTCATACAACATGTATTTTGAGTTACATTTAACGTTTTTAATGTATGCTTGAATATTGCGCTGAAATGAATGTAATGCAGTAGAAAAGTTAAAGGAAGAAAAACACTTGAGGTATATCTAAGATTGAGTCAGGGAAGGTTGGTCCACTACAAGGTAAAATATATAGCTCAATATATTATCCCTCACCAAAGTGTCTATTTTAAGGGGGTTCTAAAGGAGGTTCATGACCCTCAGACATTTTTTTTTATTTTATATGCTCTGTAACACAAATCTTAGCATTTCCCAAATAATAACTGTGCAGGAATTTGTACTTTCCATATGGGTAATGATTTTGCTTGGTAAGAAGGGTTTATATGCTAATTGGTGGCCAATTCCGGAAGCCCACGGGCTGGTCGGGTAGGGTGGTGTTTCCCTGCATCCCAAAAATCTACCCATGATTTAAACCTAGATAGGGATTAGTTTTTGAGAGAGGTTATCTTTGACTATGAAAACATCTTCACACACATACATACATATATACATATACATACATACATACATACATACATACATACATACATACATACATACATACATACATACATACATACAAACATACACACACATACCTACATGCATACATACCTATATATGTATATATAAACTGGATTGAAGGGTCACTACACAGAATGTCCAACATGCTGTGTAACAAAAAAATATAAATAAAAGTGAGGTGCAATCACTGATCTCTAATAAAGACTGGATCTAGCAACCTATTGTTTGGATTATGTGAAAAATGAAGCTTATTAAATATGCGGCGGCCATCTTGCTGGACCACGCTATATAGTTTACTGTAGGCGAAACAAAGTTTTCGGGCATCAGAGCAATTTCTTACACACAAAATACTTTTATCTCAAGTATCACGACAATTGGAAGATATATCAAGGTCTTTGGACTTAGAATATTCAATTTTCAGCAAAAACCCACATAACAAAACGGATTTGTTTCGAGCCAGAGTTTCCGACTGCAAATCTTCAAGTACGATATTGGTACCTAACAAGTCGTATTGACGGCAACTTCAAGACTTCTTTTCCCAATTCCCATATCTGTTTCGTCCAATTTTTTGATTTTTGTGATCATTTACTGACGTATCAGCGTATGTTATTGCAATCACAGTTCCCACTTATTGAGCAGTATTAAAACTGAAGTAAATCATTTCGACAACATAAATTTTAGTCATGTTGTACACTACTGTTAAACGAGTAATATTACTTTGAAATGTATGAGAAATGAAGTGAGCTGTATAAGTACTTTGCCTGAAGGTATGTTTTCTACTCTACACTGGATGCAAATACAAGATCCTTAGAAACGGGCTCCCTTGAAAAGTCTATGAAAATTTGCTGGGTATATCCACCCACAGACAGCAAGTCGATTTTCCAGAAATTGAATCGCATCAGCATTGTTCTAAAATCAGAGAAATGTATATTACCTGCTACCCAAGGCACAGCAATGTTTGCTTCGTTGTCCAATTTTCATAATTGAATTCACAGGGTTTGATTTTTTCCAACCCAGTATTATGCACCATGTTTACATATTCACATTATGGTATGTTGAGACTGCTAGGAAACTTTTATAGGGTTGTATTTTCATTTTACTCTGGTAAAGGTTCTGTTTGGTGCAGCTCATGTAATTAATGATCAAAGTAAATATTATTCTTCCAAAATTTTATTAGTTATCCAACATGGTTAACTCAAGCTAAATTTTGTTTGAAATTGAGTTTAAAACATTTTTGCAGTACTAAAATATTGTGTGCTATTATGTTATACTTCCCTTAGTACTTTTAGTTAAGTGTGAAGTATATACAAAATAAATTCATTTTTAGCAACTCCCATGATAGCGTCTTAGTGTTCAATTTGATTGTATATTTTGACATGTTTCAAGAATGTTTTATACTGTATTTCCTTTTCATTTT
Organism: Nanipora kamurai; assembly: GCA_036872915.1. NCBI lineage: Eukaryota > Metazoa > Cnidaria > Anthozoa > Scleralcyonacea > Helioporidae > Nanipora > Nanipora kamurai. The sequence goes on along the minus strand of JBAHVQ010123194.1, from coordinate 9,569 downwards.
TCTTTGGGATTGACATCATATTCTCTTTAGTAAGGGTCATGTTCTATAAAATGGAAAAAAAAAATTGTGTTAGAAAAATACCTGTCACTTTTGAATAACCTATTTAGTGGCCATATACGAAGTACAGTATGTGATGGTTTTCTGTTTATTTTTGGCATCGCTTCCCACTTGCAATGCTCTACAACAGTTTTCATAACATGCAAGGAAAAAACCTAAAATTAATTTAAAATTACTGGATGAAAGAATAAGGCAGTAATATTGAAACTACAATTATTTGGCTAACGTGAAGAATTAAATAACATTTAAGTGTGGTTGTTCTTTAGTAGAGATCCTTTAGAATCCTGAAGAGAAATATTTTCTCGATGCTTAAATTTTAAAGAGTTACATACTTTCACACAATTAGTTTCAGAGATGCTAATGAACACTTCAGTTCTTGAGTTTAGCAGAGCATAAACACATTACAAATCCTTACAAAATCTTGTTTCATTGTGAATGGATATGCCAAGCAGATTTATATATACACCGGAGCCAGTTTGTTAGCATAGTTTCTTCGTTAGAATTCCTGTGATGTCGTATTGGCATTCAGTATGGAAAAGCAAACATTCCTTTAGGGCTTTGCTAGACAGACAAATATCTGTGCAAGACAAGGCATTTCTTTTATTTCAGATATATAAGAGCCGAACGGTCCTAAATCATTAATACAACTAATCTGCACTTACGCCTACTGGACATGAAGGACTGAATATTTCGCAAAAATATATAGCGATAAACCAATCACAAAAAATCGATATAAAATACAATGGCTTACCAAAGTCTTTAGAAACGGCTTTCCAAACAGTATGACTAACAAGAAGTCCTTCAGCAGTTGTCAATAAGTTGTTATTTCCGTAAGAAATTAAATACCAAAGCCACTAATACTGCAATACCGGATCTTTATACATTATCATGTACAGGAACATTTGGAAAGAATTTATTTTATTATTTGTTTTAATTTTAATTTTCAGTGTTCAGCCGATTTATTTGACCAGGAAGCTTGCAGAATGTTACAGTTTTAGAAAGTAGTCGAGAGCGCACATTGAATGTGGTGCAAAATTCAAAATCATCACAGATTGAAACTCTAAATTCATTCTACAATTTATTTTTAAAAGTTCTATGGTAACTGAAGTTAAACTTCACACCAGATAACTGTAATGTTGTGTAATTATTTAAAGTTGAAATGTTTCAAAAAAGACTTTGTCATGGCGTAATGATGCATGTTACCAGTCTTAACGCAAATTATCTGATTAATGCAGACAGTATTCAGAATTACTTTTATTCATAGATTTGTACCAAAAGAAGTACAAAATTTCTGTTTTAAATAATTGCCCAGTACAGTGAGGTGGATGTGGCTGACCATTTTAGGGTTGAGTTACCTCCTATGATTTAGATGTCGGGTGATGCGGTGTCTCAAATGAGTTAAATGGGCTTTATCTGAAAATTAAGAAGGGTACACCAAGGCACCATGGCACCTTTTTCATCAAGATGAGGAACCATTGATGTTCAATTTGATTATTGGGGGTAATTATTTTCCTTTCACCTCAGGTTTATTTCCCAAATACCTTTAGCTCTGCCTTTCCTGTACGGAATTAGACATTTTGAGCTCTTGTTTTCTGAGTTGGTTTACTCCCTACATCCCTCAGTTGTGCCAAGTTTGAGTCAAATTAGCGATTTGAGCATTATCGCCCCCTGCCTAGTTTTCTCATGAACACTTTCTTTAACTTGAACATAAAATATCTTCAGGCAATCACTTAGCAATAATTTTTTTCTAATAATGTTCCCCTGATCAAAAAATGATTCTCAAATAGAATTGAAACATTGCACCTCCTCATGGATTAATTGCATATTTAACTCTTTTGCGGTGAAATTTACATGAGGGGACTTAGCGGCGGGAAGGTATCTATTGAATATTGCGCTGCAAACTAGACGCGTGGTGCGATAGGTAATACTCGCAGTTTATTTTTCCTCTCCAATCGCATGAAAACTTTATTCATTTGACGAGAAATAGAAACTTATTTTATTTTATTATTTTATTATAAAATAACGCATGAAACTTTACAAAACTTATTGCAGTAGTTGTGAAACCATCTGACACCGAATGTTTGTAAACATCCAACGAACGCCGCCTTATAACTTACTACTTGAGATATACGAGATACATGATACTTGCATGAGATACGCTTCATATCCCAAATTCGGAAAAAAATGAAGCAAGATATTTGATCGTTTTACTTAAAATAAAAACAACAGATAAACATGTATTAAATCAGTGATGACTTCAGGGAAATTTCTACAAAGAAATAACTGGGCGTCTGTTCGAGGCGTGCACCAAGGCATGTGTAAATCGCACGCATCATATGACAAAAGAATATTTCATGAACCTGTTCGAAAATCAGTGGTAAAACTTGACTCTAGCGGGATTCGAACTCCCATCTTCGGGTTTCCGGAGAGCTGCTTTACCAGTTGAGTTATCCATTCAATTGGGAACGGTTTGCTAGTAGAATCCAATTTAAGTGCTCGAGAGATTTTCGCGACAGCTTAACGCTTGACCTGTACATACAATAGATATCTCATATACACTAGATAGCGCATCCCACCTTGTCGGCGGACGAAAATTGAAGCCTGATCGCAGTCGCAGTATAAGTGAGGCGGCCATATTGGTCGTTCCCGCGGAGCGTGATAATTTGTATATTTCGTAATGACAAAGTTGACAATAAATTCTCTTTTATCCAGTCAATTTTGGTTTTTTAAGTGTGGAACTTGTTGTAAATGATGCCAGATTGCTAGAGCTTCGTATTGTGAATAAAGGGTAGGCAAAATTTAATTATTTTTTTGAAAATATCAGTATTTGTCGAACTGTATGAAGGATGGCCATATGACAAACCATTGCGATGTTTCAACATTTTGCTCTTAAATATATCATGTTGTGGAAAGATTGTTGATGCATATTCATATATAGTTCCACCAATTTCAGATAAAATATTTTGAGCTATCGCCATTGCTTCATGGCAAAATGTAAGTGTAAATTCTTTTATAAGAGACAGCAACATTGAAAAACATATTTTAGTCACAGTTTATCGATGCCTAAATAATTAAAAGTTGACGCCAAAAATGGTTCTTACTTCTTAGTATTTGTATATTTATTTGCAAACAACATATCATGTATTATTTTATAGTTCCATGGAATCACGTCCAAGATTAAAATGTATTAGAAGCTAGAAAAGAATAATTGCAACTTTATATTCGCAGGCAATTAAATAACATAATTGCTGTTGTTCAAGCAATAAAGCTGCCAAATTACTATTATTGATGACAGTATGTCATTATTTGTATTCGAGAACTGCTTAGGGAAACCCTTTTTTGTACTGTAACGCACACTGCTTCTTGCATATTTAAAAAACAATGAAATAAACTGCTTTATGCACAGTGGATTTTATTATAAATGTAGTTACATTTTCATTATTGTATAGTATAAATATTTTTTTTTTGTTATAATAAAATATTACTTTTGATTTTTGTGTAGTGCTTTCTAATTCATTGACCCATATCAAATGCAAAATGATTAAAATTTTCTAAAGTACTATAAGGAATTGAAAATATGATAAACATGTTTTTCCCTCTAGAGTTTAGTGGTTTCTGTAAATATTATTCAAAACACATGTCAAATATAAAAAAAAGCATTTTAGGAGACCTATGGGATAGCGACTTTTTTCCGTTTTGGCGCCATTTGTAATTAAATGGCGCCAAAGGATGGCTTTAGGATGTTCCAAAGGTGAGTTATTATTATTAGGTGAGTTATTATTATTATTATTATCATATCGTGACTTCCGCTCACGCAGTACATATGACGAACCTGCACCCTAGCTCACCATCTGAGTCGTGGTAGCTGAATGATTAGAGCGTCTCACCGGTCATCAGAAGGTTACGGGTTCGATTCCTGTCTAGGGCTCAGAAATCGTTTTTCTGAGAGAATGAGCTTGACGAATGTCCACTAGTCGTCTGAAATTTACCAAGCTCCCACATGAACTAAGTTCGTGTTCAGCATTAAGTATGCACATACGCGTATGACAATAAATTGCCAATATGGAGGTTTTGAACGAAGAGTGCATTTTCTTGCCTTCGAGAAACCAAATACTTTTGCTTGAAATCTGACTTATCTGTCTGTAATGTGTGTGGAATGGAAGAAATAAATGGGGATACCCCCGGCTGGAAAGCTTAGCGAAAAGTTAGGTACTGTCCCGACTGTAATGGATGTAACGGAAAGGACAATAAAAACTTGGGAAAGCATCCACCTATGGCATACACCAACTGGTACAAGCCTAAAATGGTGCGTATTTATATCACAAAATACTGCATAACAAAACAGATTTTTGAATATGACAGTTTAGATCTCCTTGTTAATGGTATTATATTATGTTTTTTGGACGACTAGTGGACGTTCGTCAAGCTCATTCTCTCAGAAAAACGATTTCTGATCCCTAGACGGGCGCTAATGCAGTTTCGCACCTCTACCATATAAATAGTCGCAACATAGGTAAATTAGATATCAATCGATAGCTTATTACCTGGAGATTATAGTGATACCATAAAATCAATCAAAAATGCGTTTTTATAACCTATTTTCCTATAGTGGTAGAAATTATAAAGTCAACGGAGTTCCAGCTGCTCTACAGTGCTCTAAATTCGTACAATGTACAGTTCTGCTGCAATCAGCCGCCACAATTCATAAGATGATCTTTCACCAAACCTCTGCATCAACATAAATTCCGCCATGTAATCAGCTACCATGTCACGGTTTGTTGGGCCATGACGAGCCTTAAATTTGTTCTTTGCGTGCATCCACGTTGACTCTACATGGTTGGTGTGAATGCTGGTCAGGTGTCGACAAAATTGTAGGTCTGATTCACTGTTCCGTGTTGGTACTCACACATCAGAATGGATTGTAGTACCCGGAGCTATCCACTCCTGTATTATGGGTAGAAGTGTAGTGGCATCTCATCGTAGTGCAGGAATAAGAAATCCCTTCCCTCCCGCATCATAGCCTCCAAACACCATTGCTCCTGGACACGATGGCTTCAGTGGTGCTTTCGTTTGGCAAACAAGCTGTCATCAATCTCAGCTACTCTTCCAGGTCCTCCAAGTTGCGCTGGATGATTGATGAAGTATTGTACGCAGAAATCTCTGCAAAACTGCTTCCAGTCAACAACTGTTTGGTCTCCACCAGTCTCACGTTCTTTCATTATTTGGCCTTGGGAGAATCTACGGGTCCAGCCACAGTCAATACTCCAAAAGTAGGTTAACCCGAGGATTTGCCACGGTTGCAGGTGGGATTGCAGGAAGAAACTTCACTTCCTAATGCTAAACGTTCGTCTGCTACCTGGGTAGCGCCAGACAATTCTACCAACAGCTCGGCGGTATGTGCCCTCTACGCAAGCAACATTGCAAAAACAGCAATCCTTGCTGTTTGCCAAAAGACCATACTGCCGACACCATTCCCTAACGCGATTATAAAATCTTATGCTAAATCGCAGCAAGGTCAAGGATTGAAACTCTCTTTCGTCTGTAACATTGTGTTAAACATTCGCGGTAGCCATTTTCCAACGTAAGAGAAATCGAAATTCCCGCCACGCCCACAAGTAGGAACGAGGCTTTAAAAAAATTAATTTTCTGCATATTTTCTCTTTTAAGAAAGTATGATCAGTAGCTGAAGTTTTTCAAAGGTAGACTGCCTTTGATTAGAAATATATTTTTGAAAATCCGAAGTTATTTTCAACGTTATTTAGGTCATTTGCAGATGCGGCCAATTTACAATTTTTCGCGGGTTTTCTCTCCCCATGGCTAGGTGATTTCTCGTTCCCGAAATGTTTGTACGTGCTAATACATAACCACACCTCGTTGGTTTGTTTTCCGTCAATTTATTAAAAGCAAGATTTAGCTTCTCTTCGGTCGATACGCCGAATCATGACAGACCACATACATGAGCTTACAATCCGTTAGTTGAAGTAACAGCGAACACTGAAGTTCATCTGAATCTTGAAATCACTCAGCTTGAAATTTCAAACGTGAAGGTCCAAGCGACTTGAGTTGTGCCAGGACAAACTCGGTCGTTTGCCGGAGCAGCTGATTGAGAAACTTAATCTTTGTAATCGATGACATTCTGAACTGGTTCTTTTAAGTTTACATTGCTATTGGCTCATCCAGAAAAATGATATTTCGAAACCGAAGGAAATCTATCTTCTGGTTGTTGATAGAGTTATTAAAGCGTTCGCTCCCCCCCTTCTAAATTTGACAGACACGGCAAAGGTCGTAAAGGTCAAAAAGATCGAATGAACCGAGGGCTCAAGACCGTACTGTTTACATCTCAATTGCTGTTCTCGCTGAGTAACGCTTGTTCTCGCTTGATTTATTTTTATATGTTAAAATAAATTAGCAAAGGCCTATTTTTTTAGGTTCAGGTGTGGGGCTGTTTGATTACCTTTTTGCAAACATACATTTACTGTCCAAGAATGGGAGATTTTATCGGTTTGTATGAAACATTATGTAGGACCTTCCCACTAGGTCTAAACATTGGTAGGTGCTCCAAGGTATTGTATAATGGTATGTGGCTTGGGCTATTCCAGTGATCCTCTGTAAAGGACTTTAAGGGTTTTTTTTCGTAGTTTATTTTTTAAGATGCAGAGTTACAATGGTACATCATGAAAGGAAAGTTAAAAGGCTAACCTTATATTTAAATTCTGCTGGACTTAAGGTCTGCTCGCACTGGAGTATCAATCTGGAATTCTTTTAAAAGTGCGTTGGATGGGCAGTGGGATCAACCTCACTGATTAAACTTTCCTTTCAAGCCGGAATCCTTAGCCCAGATACACCTGATATCAAGAAAAATAGAGTTTGCTCTCACCAAAGATTATGCTATTGTAATCGTGTCTGTAGTCTTGCACGGTACTGCAGTTTTTTCTGTTTCCATTTGTTTTTGAGGTCATGTCTGCAGTATCGAGTTCCCTTATATTTTAAGGGTAATATCTGAAGTGTTCAAAGGAGCTGAAGTTCAGCCTATGAAATATGCAAAGTTTGGTTGATGATATTGGATAACGATCCAAACACAATCATAGATTTGGTCTATCAAGGAAAGAGAAAGAGGGAGAGAGAGAGAGAGAGAGAGAGAGAGAGAGAGAGAGAGAGTTGGAAGGCTCTTCAACCTATAAATGGAATAGCCCTTTTACTATACATTACAATTACTCAAGGATGGTTTCTTATATTTTGACAGAAAGTTGATCACCAAAATTAAATTGTTTTTAAATTACTTAGTGATGGCGATGAAGTTCTTTCTAGTGGCCATCCTGTTCCAAGTGTCGGTGATTGTGAAATTGACAGTGACAACAGTAACAGTTCAAGTGAGCATGGTAAAATGAAATTTGGTAAATAAAAAGAAATCTGGTAGTAAACCCCAGTGGAGCAACAGCTTGTTAAATGACTTGATTGACATAGTTAGAAACAGTGATTACTACAAAAGAAAGCTTCTATTTAAAAATACCAAGAACCCAAAAAATAGTGAAATTTATTCAAAAATACTCCCAGAGCTTAAGGATAGAGCCAACAAAAGGGGTGAAGAAATGCCATACACCTATGCACGAAATTTTAAAAATGCGTAGCAGAGTACAAGAAGGTCGCATTTACTATAAAGACTGCCACTGGAATAAAAAGATTAGAAGAAAAAGAATATGGACCATACTTCTATAATCTTTTGTCACTTGTGAAAACACGGGACTCGTGCAGACCAGAACTAGGGTTGAACCATTGGCTTTTGCTGCTGTTCCTAAAGTAGTATAGAAGTTGGGGGGTACCAGGACACTTCTTAAAAAGTGTCCTAGTATCTCCCAACTCCTATCCTACTTTCCATCAAATGGTAAATAATTTTTGGAAACACCAATGGCAAATAATTTTTGGAAAAACTACATATTTTTAATTTGTTGGAAAACTATATATTTATAAAAACATATGAGATCATAACATGTGATTCAATTGTGTTTTTTGGTCCCCATGGTCTTCTCTTATTATACATATGGTTTGATATATGTTTAGCTGTAGTGATACCACCTGATAAAAATCCTAGTAAAAGTAGATAAGGGGTTATTTTACTTGAGGCCTTTTTAATGTATGCTACTGATTTATCCAGATCTCCATCCTCTGCGAGTTTCAATAATTCCTCTCTTTCTTTATAATTATTGTCTGATGTTTCATTCTTCTTTGCTGTAACTGGTTTGACATGGTTTAAGGTTCCAACTTCTGTTTTAATTTCACCTTCTGCAGATTGAATTTCTTCAACAAGCTCTTCAATCGTTTCTGTGTTTTTTGTTTTGCGTTGTGGCATTACTGTATATATTACCAAATATTTTATTACTTAATCGCGGTGGTGGGTAATTATTCAGGTTTATATCTAGATATTTATGAGTACTAAGTTTTTTAATAGTTCTCGTTCAGCGTCGTCATCAGACAAATATCCAAAAATTCTTCTTTTAGAGTCTTAAGACTGCGCCTATTGTGCGTTTTAAAAATATGATCCTAGTTGTGTTGTCCCTTATACCTGTCCTGGTGGAGATTAGTTTTTGTGATAGTATGAATAGAGTTATATTGTGATGCCTACCACTGTATGCAAGGTATGATAACATATTGTTGTTGTGTTGTTCGAGCTGCTCATATCATCAATTATTATAGCAGTTTTACACTCTGAGTATATTTCTATGATAAACTTTAGTATTGTGTCTAATTTGTCAGGGGATGTATCTACTCCTATTAGGTCTATGTCTTTAAAGTACTTCCATAAAGTGGGACATAATATGATGATGCAGTCAAATACATTTTTATACTCCTTCTCTAAGATCTCATTTAATATGTATGTTTTTCCACAACCAGATTGTCCAATGATAGTGTACATTCAGGTTTATTCATATATAATACCTAATATTGGATGCTTTGAATATCTCGGTTAATAAAGTTTACCAAACCATCGCCTACAACAATTATGTGTCAATTCACATTAGCGCTAGTGGCATTTTTGTTGATCTCCAGTAGTACACCGTTTTGTGTATTGACGATGCGCTTTCCATGACCTGTCGTTTTATCCTGATGACTTCGTAGATCGATTACCAATGCGAATTTATCACTGTGGAACACTTCTGAATAGTCATGAAATTGTCTTTATATTCTTTGGTAGAGAAATATCTTTTAGCTTGTTCATAGAATCGCTCCTTTTGAATACCATGAGACTCCTTCAATAGTCAATTTAACGCTATTTATGTTTGGATATACATAGTTTAAAAATGAATATCAAGCAAGCGATTTCGAAAAAAGACACAATAAAAAGAATAACATTTATTTGCTGACGTTTCGTTGTTTACATCACAACATCTTCAGAGGATTTCAACTGATTGTACAAAAGTTATACTATATATACAAAATAATGGAAACTCCGTAAATAGAAATCATCTTTAATTCTCAACGTTTCGACTATCTTGTAGTCATCATCAGGAGTGAAA
>JBAHVQ010122651.1:7380-24776 GCA_036872915.1 Nanipora kamurai | reverse complement strand
GTTGAGTTCTCCTAGTTTCAAGGTTGGTCCAATTCAGTGATGTTAAAATATCTGAGGACCTAGTGTTGTAATCAGATTCGGTGATAATTCTTCCGAACGCGCGCAACAAAAGCAGCAAGGAAGACAGAAATCACCGTCACCTTCATGTTATCGGTGTGGAGAGCCAGGGCACCGTATGTGCGGAAGGGCCCGGGGTAATACCAGCAGTCGCTGTGGAAAAAAATGCATTTGGCAAAAGCTTGTCGAAGCACCAAGAATCAATGAGTTTACAATAGCGGACCTACTAGTTATGACAATGCAAACACCAGTGAGGAAGAACTTTTTTTGTCTTCACCCTGCTCATCCTGGAACCAACAAAGGTACGATATCCCTCCTCTTTGACGACATCTCAATCACCTGTTAACGTTCTTCCCACACACGTGTACCACAAAATCAAGCCACCTCGGTCCACACCTCGCCCTACTACAACCCGTATCTATCCCTATGGAAGCAAGAAGCCCCTAGACGTCATGGGTTTGTGCCGCATTTCCATCGAGGCATTTGGAAAACGCTGCTCAGCTGCATTTATCATCGTCAGTCACATCGGGATTGCAATCCTAGGGTGAGACACTTCCATGGAACTGGGCATTTTTCACGTTGGTTCATCACCCACCAATAACCAAACACTACACAGTCTCATCTGTTGCGCCAAATTCTACAACCGAGAGTCGAGAGGCTCCAACGACCAACGTAACGTCCTCTGCTATGTCCAACCCAGTCCAGGAACAACACTCCGTACCAGAGCCTGGATCACTGCCTGCTCTCTTCGGCAAAGTGAACTTCGCAAAACTGAACTCCGTCCGGACTTAATCCGTAGGACTGGGAGCTATGCTCTGTCAAGTTCAAGACGAGGGAACGTCACGCCCAGTCGCCAACGTTAGCCGCTCGCTTAACGACGTTGAGCGATGATATAATGAATTAGAAAGAAAAGGCCTTGGGGTCAAATTTGGCTGCCTGAAGTTTCACCACTACCGCAGTGGCGATCCTGATTTCACCATCGTCAGTAACCACAAGCCGCTGCTTGGACTTTACAAGCCGGGGTTCAGACCACCTCCAAAAATTGAGCAATGGGCTTTACGAATCCAGCACCTAAATTTCCAAGTACGATATGAGCCCAGTCCAAAGAAGCCAGCAGACATCTTTTCAAAACAGCCAACTCCAGCAAGAGCTCTCGTCAATCGAAGTGAAAAAGTGGACATTAACATGATCAAGAACGTCATCACATCATCACTTCCTCGCGTCTGCACCGCCGAGGAAGTAAAACAAGCCACAACAAACGACAGGGTACTCCAAGCCGTCATCGCATCACTCGAATCAAGCAAATGGAATTAAGACCAATCAGCTTCTTTTGTCACAAGAACGAGTTCTCTACGTTCGATGGCATCCTTGTGAGACATGGCCAAATAATAATCCCTCACTCCCCGCAAAGAAGAGTTTAAGAGCTAGCCCACCAGGGCCATCAAAGAATCGCGAAAACAAAAGCTCGTCTGCGTTCCAAAGTTTGGTGGACAGGAATGTCCAGGCAAAGGGAAGAACTCGTAAACCAGTGTCAGCCTTGCTTTCCGACAACCGCGTCTCCACGACAAACCCCTACCCCTCTTAAGCCGTCACTCTTCCTAAAGCTGCCTGGCTGTTAATAGCATTAGATTTCGTCGGGCCATTCGCAACAGGGCAGAACTGACTGGTCTTGGTGGACTACAACAGCCGATATCCTGAGATAGAAATTACGAAGAGCATTACGACAGCAACGTTGGAGCCCCGCCTTCGTGGCATTCCTGCACGGTACGGTGTTCCGCAAGAGCTTGAGACTGACAATGCTTTCCACTCGTCTCTATTTCCTAACCTTATGAAGGAATTCGGTATCACACATAGAAAAATAACTCCACGTTTTCCTCGTGGAAATGGTGAAGTGGAAAGACTCAACCGCAGCATTAACAAAGTCGTCAAAACAGCGATCGCGGAGTCCCATGACTGGCGCAAGGCCCTTGACGAGTTGTTGTTGGCCTAGCGCACCACGCCACATTCCGTGACGAAACAAGCCCCAGCTACTATACTTTTCGGACGCACCAACAACGACAAACTGCCACCTCTCAACCCTTCCGCACGAGCGAACGTCAACCCCACGTTATATCAGCAACACGGTGTTCACAAGAAAGCAAAAATCAAGAAATACCATAACAAAACAAGGAGAGCCTGTTCACACTCGCTTAAGTTGGACGACTGCGTCAAAGGAGATTCCGTCATAGTTGAGGACGAAACCACCGTCACATGCGCCATTGGTCCGCTGTTAAAAAAATACCAGCGACAGTTACCTCCCAGGTTAGACAACCTTGTTCTCCAAAAACACCCACCCAGGAGAGACCACGTCGTTCTATACGACTGCGACCGCATTATTACCGTTTTGCATTGGCCAGATGATAAGTTTGCTATCCATGAGGAGGAGAACTGTAGTATCGACAGTGTAACCGCTGACGTGGCGTTGGAGCCTACGAAAAAGCACGGAAAACAGTTTTATATTCTGGTTCTATGTAGAGTACGTATCTTGATACACAAATAAAGCTGATTTAACACACTACATACCCGATCCCTTGTCTCCTCCCATTCAATATTGTTGTCTCGAGCAAATTATTTTGCAAGATTTCAGGAACAACATAGAACAAAATTGAACGGGGCTGGGTGTAGGTTTATGAGCTCCAAAACTGGGACATTGTAATTTTTTTTAGGATTTCAGTTCTTTTCTCAGGTTTTGTCCAAGATTGTCTGAAGACGACAAAGTCATAATTTTATCTTCAGATCCTAAAGCCTTATTACTTATTATTCATACAAATGTGTCTGAGAGAATTCCAACTGTACATATGGCATAGTATGTATTGCTTCCATGTGTCGAGGATTAAGTCAATCGTCCGATGCACAACCCTGCCCTAAAGTTATAACAATTATGTGATACGTCAAATCTTAAAAATGACAAGAACTGGAAACAGCAAACGTGAAATAATATCTGTGCTCATGTAGTAACTCTAACGTCTGAGCAGCAGCCACAAAAATCTTGCCGAACTTTTGGTCACGGTTTGTTTCGTACAACGAACCGTGCCCAGTAACGCACGCAAAAAGATACTTTTCTGACTTCCCTTTTAGTGGAGATTCGAGAAATCTTAGTTTCGAGTCAAAATTTAAGCAAAAGCATAGTAAAAATCGGAAAAAGTTAGAATCATGCATTCAGTTTGGATATCTGGGTATTGGACTGAATAGAGGTAAAATCCTAAGGTGAGGTTGTCAGTAAATTAAATTAAACTGATCCAAACAATACTTCACCACAAAACCTTACAAAAATTAATTATGCTGCTAGCGAAAAACACAAGCTCTGATTCGTGAAATGTTGAATGATTTTATTTAATGTTGAATGATTTTGTTTAATATTGAATAAGTTTGTTGAATGTGGAATAAATTTCGTTGAATGTGGAATAAGTTCGTTTAATATGGAATAAGTTCGTTGAATATTGAATAAGTTTATTGAATACTTGGTGTTGGAGATTGAATAATCATATTATACAAAGCCTGCACTTCTTAAAATTGCATTATGTACATCCCTTATAAAACGATATGTTCACAATTATCCGACACTGCTGAGGTCAACTGAAAAAGTTGACTCAAGCAGAATTCGAACTCTCACCCTGAGGATCATTCTGAAAGAGAATTGAAACACTGCGCACCTCTTTTATTTTGGCGCCTTTTTGGTTACTTTTTCATCATGATCTTTGGACTGCATCTCCCTTCGACTTGTCGTGACAAACCACTCACTGGCGCTCGTATCGCCTGAGATTTTCGTCAGTAGATTAACCCTTCACCATCTTGTGTAGCAATTTCTATTTCGCCAAGCATTCTCGTCATCGTTATCTAATGCATAATTGGTCGTGGTACTATTTGAGCATGGTGATTACTGAAGAAAGGAGTTGGAAGATGAATACTTCGTGTTGTTTTCAGGATGTCGTCTTTGGAAAAAGTTACTTCTTGTTGTTGTATGATCAATGTACGGCAGCAAACATTGAAAACAATCATATTTACTGGCTGTTATGGCTGCGTCGCTTTCCGAACTAGATGGCATGCAAGAACTTCACCCTACTACACAGCAATATCTTGTATAGTCATTTAGTAGCATTTTAAGATTCTTCTTCGCTTCTTCTTTTGATCTTCCAAATTTTCCGCCAACTTCCGCCTATGCATTAAATACTTGTATTTCGACGCACCTATTATGTATTGGGGTAATAAACCACCCTATCCGCTGCCTAAGGGTTATTATCTCATATTTTGTTTTCGTACACCCATACTTTGACCAGTTAAAGAACCTCTACGTTCACCTTTGCATAAAAGACTCAAGAACGAAGAACTAAGCAAAGAAAAGTAAAAAAATCCATAAAGAGTATAAAGAGATTGGTTCTACTCCGAAACTACCCACGGCAAGCGTCGACTAAATGATGGAATCCTGACTGGTGTCTTTTAAACCTACTTCATAGTGGATGATCTTATTGTTCAATTTTAGAAATCATTTAAAAACCTCGTCAATCGAACTTCATCATTGTTTAAACACTTTTACCTTCGGTTCGCCCCTTGGTTTTCAAATATTAGACAAATATATACGTATACATATAGCACATATTCCTACCGAGGGCCAAAACCGGTAGCGTAGTCAAGTGCGATCAATATGGTAGATGCGTAGTAATGCGTGTCGTAGATTACAATCAGTATCGACTATTGTCAATATCGTACATCCGTAGTAATTCGTAGTAATCCGCTCGGATTGAGTCAGAGACGTCTGAAGAACGAGGACAGCGACTACAAGTTGTCAGACCAAACACAGCTTGACACTACGGTTTTGAAATGTAACTTCATAAACTTAATTCCTTTTGGAAAAACTCGAAAGATCATTGATAGTCTTTCTTTGACTGATTACTTATCCCGACTTCCCTGGGTTGGAAAATTACTTAAGGCGGGGTCTACCTGAAAAACGAAAAATTTTTCACATTTTTATTTGTCTCCCAGATGAATTCCCTAAATGTTCCTTTTTAATATCTCAAACTCTGATTTGCAGTATTTACAATTCAAAGCGTTAAAATTAAAAAAAAAACAAAAAAGATGACAAAATATTCATGTTCAAACTGTGTGAGCCGCAAAAATTTAATTCTAAAACTGAACACTGAAAATGGATGTAATGCATCCATTTTATTCATCAGAGACGTGAATATATTTATTCGCTTGATTTGCATTTCGTATCGACACATCATTAAGGCAATGTTTAGAAATCAAGGCCATTAAAAATGAGATAGCCAGAGAAAAATCAGTTGACTCTTTTTTTTTAAGAATCACAAAAAAAATTAAATGGGCAAATATTAACATTTGTGATGATCTTGTCTCTTTTTCACGAATAATAATATGGTTTCTATTACAAGATGAAATCGCACTGAGCATTTCGAAACAAAAACCCACAAAATGTAACCAGTCATACTGTCATATTATTATTGAAGTAGAGTGGTGCTTCGTTAGTAGTAAACGACTAGTAGAAAATCAAAAGGGTTGGGAAACTGTCAGTTCTTAGGTCTAAAAAAATGGACGTTTCAAGCGAAGGCTTTTCGTCGGAGTGAAACGTAAATACTAGATATAGATAGAAATAAGGGATACAAGCCAATGTTTTTTATACGTCCATACTAGAAAAAAAAACAACAGTGCCTTGTGGGGAGGAAAATGCCATTACAAAAATCTAACTTTTAATAATATAGATAATTATAAGGAAATAAACAATACTAGCCAATGTATTTACCGGCCCATTCTAGATAAATCATTGGCTTATGAATGGACGTTTTAAAATAGCAAGTGACATCCATCATTAACGTCTCGTGAATTAGTTTGTTATCGACTTTGCAATCCTATTGGTCATCTTTTTGTCAAATGCTATTCTCCCTCGATAAAAACGCCATCTACTTTTAATGTCATTTTACGTTTCACTCCGACGAAAGGCCTTCGCTCGAAACGTCAGTTTTTCTAGACCTAAGAACTGGCAGTTTCCCCATCCTTTTGGTTTTCTATTAGTCGTTTAATAGTGACGACGCATCACTCTATTTTAATAATAATATCACCGTATGACTGGTTACATTTTGTGAGTTTTTGTTTCGAAATGCTCGGTGCGATTTTGTCTTGTAATAGAAACATTCTCCCCCTTCTCGCTTTGTTTTGCTATTATATTTCTGTCGTAAACGTATTTGAAGAGACAACATTACAAAATTTACAACGAAAATGATCATGCCTATTTTGGGGAAGGCGGTATACAATGTTATTGGCGCCACGAAAACTAGTCTGCATTTCCATTGTGGGTATTCTTCTGAAAAATTCGACACGGAAATCCCTCCAAATAATTAAATTAGGAAACCTATACTAAGTCTAACTCGAAATCAAAACCACGAAGTCTAACGCATCTCAAGGGAGAAACTTATCATATCTCGATGATATGCCAGTCTAAATTTCTTAAAAAATCTTTTCCCCTAACTACACTAAAGCTCGGTTTTGTCAGTTCCTTGATGCAACCTTCACCAAACAAACAACGCCAAAATATCGCATTGTTTGACTTCTTGGTTGTTCGAAAAGTCATCGGCAGATGGACTATCACTCGGACTTTACATAATGTCCCTTAAGTCAGCCGCATCTCTAATGTGGAACTTTATTTCAACGGAGAAGCACCTTGACCTTAAAACACGTCTCGCCACCACCACAGCGTCTCTTCCAAACGAGATTCGTTAATCCCCCGGGATATGATAGAGGAGGTACCAGTCATTCACACTTTCTCCACGCTTTGTCTTGTTCTAGATTAGATGTTCTAAATTAGATTTAAACCACTTTTATCGCTGCCGTAATGCTCATATACGTTACCACTGATCACAATTATTTCTTCTTAATTTTAAAGCATTTTTCCTCGAAACACATAAAGTCAGGCTTTCAGAAAAAGTTTAATCAGATTTTGACCGAAAATTTTCACGGTAGCTAGTTCCAAGTGTGATAATGGTAAAAGAGGAGGATTTTCCTCTATCTATATTAGTAAAGAAATTATTACGTTTTAAATACAGAAATTTAGTTATGTTCCGGTGTTGTAACTTTGTTCTGGTGTGGTTTTGTGTGGATTTTAAATTTGGCAAATTCCATCGCTTATTACCATTAATAATCCACCTATTTAAGGACAATATAAAAAATAGAGTTTGCTGTAATAAAAAGCATAACGTCTTCTCTCAAGTACACAAATAGATCATGTATAATGCGCGTTACTTTTACCAACATTGTCATGTGATAGATTGCGAAAGTGTTGAAAAATGCTTATTTAATTAGCTTTAGAATGATATATAGTCCTCAATAATTTGATTTACATTCTAAGGGGTAGTAAAGACATTTTAAAAAGCTAGCATTTTCCAGGTAGACCGCCGCCTTAAATAGGTGCTCGTTATACGGAGGCGAGGCAGCTCGAGCTCCTTGCGTTGGTGGCTTCGCGGATTAACAGTAAATTATATATATAAGCAAATTCAATCTACAGAGCATAGAGTGTAAGTGTTCTGCAAGCTTGAATACAAACAACGAAAGGCTCGTTCTTCAAGCTTTGTGAAAAACTCAGAAAAGTTGTGAGCTCCTCAATGGTCCACTGGTAAGACAACCGTAGCGGCAATCGGGAGACGCGGGTTCGATTCCCGTTGGGGAGCTCACAACTTGTCTGGTTTTTTTTTGTTTTTTTTTGTTTTTTTTTCACAAAGCTTGAAGAACGAGCCTTTCATTGTTAACAGTAAATTCTTGATAATCTTCATCTTGTAATTATATGAGAGTCCTGCTAACCCGCCTGGGAAGAACTCGGTTTGTGAGACCGATATCTCCCTATCCGAGCCGGTATTTTCACCACGTGAGCACGATAAGCTGGGCTGGCCCGATAAGCTGGGCTGGGAAATTCCAAAGTACGCATGGTTACGTCACATGCTTCTGCAAACAAAATAGGGTTGACGACGGAGATTGACCCAGAATATTGCATATAGAGTAATAATCAAATTATGGTATTTTGCTAATTTTGGGTATTCAGTACATTATGTCTCCAAGACTTGTGTTCTGTTTTGGACTTCTGAGTGGATTTTCGGGTGTTTTGATCAATTTTATAAAGTAATTGGTATGCCACCCAACAAGTGCATCAAATATCTCATGAATCAAGACATTTTAATGCTAAATTTCCAGACTTTACAGGACTTTTACAAACAATATATCAAAAACTCTCCAAATTTAAAAATACTAAATACCTAAAATTCAACGTGAATATCCCGTACACTCGACTTAAAAACCCGCAGGTACTGCATACCCAAACTCCCTCGACTTCTGCCGAGATTTATTCGAAAAAACCGAAGAAGCTAAAGGAAGGCAATTTCGTTGCAACTTAGACATGGTCGAAAAATTTATGTGTTTGCAAAAAAGTTCCAAATAGACTACACGAATCTCGATTTTGATTGTGACCGACTGGCTCAGTACTTGTGGCGGAGACAGGAGCAAGACTTCGCACTTTGGTCTGTTACCGTGACTGATCCTGTTGTACCGTTGCCAGCAAGGAATAAGGAAGAAAAGAAAGATTATACAAATAAAAACAAGTTTGAAACAAAATTGATCAAAAAGGATGTTTCACAAGTGAGGAAAAGGTAATTAAAATAAGGCATTCTTTGTCTCAGGCGGTGATTAATGGAGAATGAAGTGGTAAATTGGTTTTGAAAGTTACTGATAAATGAATTCAAATCTGGGTAAGTTTTGCCTCCACAAAACCCCTTTCATGTGGTTTTGAAACTGATACTCTTACCCTAGATGAGCAAGTGCACGACCAAATAAATATAGAAGATAGTACATCCATTCTGCAATCCGGTTGTAATTGAGCTAAAACAATATATGACAGTGGTTCTGTTGAGACTGTTAAGCCTGGCACACTCGTAATAGTTAGCAACAGTCAAGAAGACAATTGTTGTCGTAAGCGAAAAGGTGTTAACTACACACCAAAACACATTGACAAAAAAAAAACAAACCAGATGTTATTAATGCTTAATATGCAATGGTTAATCGTATTCTGAAAGTTACGGGTTCGAGTCCCGTCAGGAGCTCAGAGTTTTTCTGAGTCTATGGCATTCCACCATTTCTTTTATTCTTCTTTTTGGCTCTTTTCCCATTAGGGGTCAATCGCCCGAATAATCCTCTTTCAACCTACTCTATTAATTGCTTCATCTAAAGCGCTGTTCATCTCGCTTCCATCCCTTCAAATCGCGTCCATCCACCTAATCTTTCACCAACCCTGCTCCTTTTCCCTTCTACCTCCATTTCCACTTTTTTTTATCTGGCCTTTTGATTCCTTGCACGCAATTCATTTAATAATAATATTTCAATGCAGCATATCTACATGGTAGCTTTACATCTGCTTAAAAAGGGTATAAAATGAGAAACAATATCTACATAAATAAAATCAAAATTGTCTCAAATAAGATTAGATTAAAAATTCCAATAAGATATAAATCAAACTAAGTTATTTATTCAAGGCACAAAGTTGCTCTAGATCTCAATAATTGTTTCACTTCACTTGTAATTAAACTAAAATCACCGCTATGATGGAGGCGCATTAAATAAACAAGCAGATGTCTATGACTCTCGGAAGGTTCCCTTTACTAATACGATTGACGGCCGTGGAGCTGTACTAGAGCACATCTTTCTGGCAGGATTGTGTTGTCCTGATGGCAGTTCTTTTAAAAGTTATAATCCAGATTGCTGGATGAATATTTTTAAGAAATGGAGCTGAATCCTCTCTAGTTTGGGAAGTCAACCAAGATTACTACAGTACTGACTGGTAAAAAAGCTTTCAGTTGTGTTTTGGACACGTTGTACTTTCTTTTCTAAATATGTTAGAAGAGAATGACACATTGTGCGCTCTCAATATTTGCTGTGTGACAAGCATTTACCTTGTTTTCATCTCATTTAATAGGAGATCAGATTCAGTAGCCCATTGTTCGACAGCTTTTTATTGTTATTTATCTCTGCCACGCACAAATCTTAGATTTCTGGCGACACAGGGCGATATCATCAGCATAAGCAGCAACAAGTAAAATAACTTTGTAAGTCGTTAACAAGAAGAAAAAATAACACAGAGTAAAAATTGTTCCCTATGGGACACCAAACCGTTATTTGGTCATCTAGATTGGTTGTCATTTGCTTGGAAGACTTGTTTCCGACGAGTAAGCTAGTTAAGGATCCAATTTAAAAACGAGTATGAAAAGCCAGTAGCGCGAAGCTTTTTCAATCTAGTGCGAAATCAACAGTCTCAAATGTTTTCGAGAAGTCGGTGAACGTAAAAAGAGTAACCTAATTTTTTTTTTCATTGCCTTTATTATTTCATTTCTCAGGCGTAAAAAGACTGTAGTAGTTGAATGTCCTTCAACGAAAATTAGTAACATTTCTATTTAGTACATTGTGTTGATGACTGAATTTTAAAATTTGGTTTAGGACCAGACGTCTACAGAATTTAGAGAGGGCTGAAGAGATAGTAATAGGCATGCATTGGTCTAAGGGCATTGGCGTAACACGTGCAGTCTTCCAAGCACCTGGAAAGCTGGTATTTGCGATAAAACCATTAGTAATGTAGGTCAGTGGTGAAGCAATATATTCAGTAGCTAACTTAAGGTATTG
The DNA here is from genome assembly GCA_036872915.1 of Nanipora kamurai. Lineage (NCBI taxonomy): Eukaryota > Metazoa > Cnidaria > Anthozoa > Scleralcyonacea > Helioporidae > Nanipora > Nanipora kamurai. Next base: position 14,018 of record JBAHVQ010122651.1, on the reverse strand, counting down.
TTCTACGAAGTGGAGAATGTCTTTTATGACAAGATTTTATCAATGAGTTAAGAATATCTAGTTGCCGATTTGGGGTCATCGATACCGTACACCACATTAGGTGGAAGCCTTGCTACTATATCTTTTTTGACAACCGTTTTTCGTTTTTAAGTTATCTAAATCTTGGCTGGAATCGGCAAGCTATTATACTGATACAAAATAGTACGACCTGGCAAAACGTTACCATATGTAACACGATTTTTCGCCGAGGTAGGGGTAGTTCAAGTGGAGCGTTGAACATCTTGATGCAGGTTTGTGTATTTCTTGGTTTGAGATAATTCAGGTCTGAACAAGTCGATATTTACGTCTTCAGAAACAAAAGGAGGCCATCTCAAAGAGAATTTAAGTGGCTAAACAAGTTTTCGATCATATCCAGCCAAGTTTGAAAGTTCTATATATGCTCCGATCGATATAACACTCCACGCGACATCTTGCTATGCTTATCTTTTCCAGGAATTTCCAGCCAGGTGTTTTGTTTCAAGTTCAATGTCCTCAATGTCTGTGCGTCTCTTGTAGTTAATGGTATCCTTCAGATAAATTCTGACCCACCTCGCGAATTTTGTCGCGATTACAAAAAACGCTGCAGTATAGCCAGCAATGTTACCATATTGTAGTCGGTGAGGGCTGTCCTAGAGCCACGTTTCACTCACTGCTATTATGTCAAATGGATATTGTATGATGGTAACAAGTAGCTCGCCAAATGTTGATATTATACTTTGAGTATTTAAGTGAGCAATTCTAGGCTGGCTAGACCTAAATGCGCAAGTTCGTCCACGCTGGCAATCAAGTTGTTGAAAGGTTGTTCCAACAAGCCGTCACCGTGATGTGTTCGCGCTGGTCGTCCCAAGTTGTTAACAAGTCTGCTACGGCTTGTTGCAGACTTGTAACAAGACTGGTGACTCCAACAGGTTTGTTACAAGTTGTTCCAGCAACTTACTACTGTCTGCGATTAACAAGTTGCTGCAGGGTTGTTAACCTTAAGTTCGTAACAACTTGATGAAATAAGAGACATGCTACAACTTGTCAACCGACTTGTCACAAGTCTGTTGCGAACACATCTTGTCGACAAGTTGTGAGATTTTTACGTGTGTAGTAAGGGTTTCGAGGTGACCATCGGGTACATCATTGAATGAATCATAACAAATATCTTGGGCAGAGACATCTTCGTTATGTTGACCGCAAGGCTCCCATTAACGGACAGATGTGCGTCCCTGACGCATTAAAAGCAGAAAGGACACATTAAGGACACATTGGAGGTTCCGTGGGACGCACTAAATTATTCGCTGCCGAAGCCATAGCAGAGTGCTCTGGTTATGGATACAGATAAACGTTCTTGTATAATATAAAAATTGAAAAATGCTCTTAGCGACTGAGCATTTTTGAGATTTAATTAAAGCTTTTCAGCTCCTTTATCCACTTTATAAGTTCGAAAATAATTTTCCTGGCCCTTTTCTTGTGCGCTAATTGACTGTGCTACTTGAGGGACCTCTTAAAACTACCTGGGGACTCTTCAAAGCTTTCCCCAAGGCGTCCCAAGGACACCCTACAACAATGTGCTAATACGAGCCCTGTTGAACACAGGCAGGTAATAAATACTGACCGGTCAGCTGTCGAACATCACCGGAGGTGATCAACGTATCAACGCAGCTCCCTACTTTTATATATATATTATTTTATTGTGACTTCGTTTGTTTATGGTATACTGTGTACTTGTTCGATATATTTTCCAATTATGTAACCCATTCAAAGACACACTGCAATTGTTTTCAATCCACATTTAAAAATTGTGGTAAGAACCTTCGTATTATGAGCAGGTCATTACAAAACACCACGTCTTAAACCAAACAAAAGTTTGGCTACTTAATACAACAAAGTCAAAATGTAGGTTGTTTTTAATGGATTCAAACAAGTTCGAATAAACTTCATGATTGAGATCAACGTTAATGCAGCGAATTTAAATGTGGGTGAATTTTTAGTCCAGGCTTATTGCAATACAGTGATCTATTTAAATAAAGGTATCTTTAAGTAAAGGTATCGTTATTTATACTGGATATCCCTATCTGCTGCCTTAGCGGTTCTCCCTAAAGGTGCAGTTAGGGCTACCCCTCATGAGTCCAGTGTTACTAAAGGAGGAAATAGGAGTACCGTGAGAAAACCTGCGATGCATGGTAGATGTCACAAGTCTTCTCACATGTGATCAAGGCAGCTTTAATCTAAATACTGTATGCAGCTAGAAATGGAATCCTAGTCACATAGGTGCACTACCACTGTGCCACCAGTAATATCAAAAAACTGTAATTTATCTTGCGCGAAGATGGTACGTTGACGTTGTTGATCCTCACAAGGTCTATATAGGATGTGTTGTTTACAGGTAGCACGGATGCGTTTAACATGATTATATGTTTTTCTTGCCTTCTGCGTATAACATGTTAAGCTTTCTTACATTCCTCCATACTGAAGTTCGAAATTGGTATTTAGTGCGCGTACTTACCCTGAACGCTGTCCCAAATTTCTGGCCATGTCGATTAACCGAGGGTTCTGTAATTAGCAGCTCTGTAACTAAAAACATCTGTTGCATCTCCTAAGCCTTTGACATCTTGCTGCCTTCAATTTTTGCAATGAGTAACTGAGTTTACATTAAAACTTCTGTATAACAGTATTATCTCGTGGGTTGTCGTAAATTTTCTACAGAAGAATCATTCCATACAGATGCAGTAGCAATGCTATTAAATACTATCAGTTTTGAGATATAAATTTTGCGCGTAATATGTCAACCAAGCTGGCTTCCCTACTGAAGTAGAAAATTTCCCATATAATTGAACACTGCATTAAAATCACCTCGGGTAATCACCTTGGTCTCCACAAAAACAGCACCTTAATCGGAAAATTTACGTGCTACTTGGAACTTCATGCGACGTCAGACTCGTTCATTTCCGGTTTACGTTTCAGTAGATATACATTTTTTGGACACAGAGTATTTGATATTGATGAAGATAAACATCCGACAAAAAAGCTGTACAAGACTCAGAATTATGAGGAAACAATCCACGAATAACCTTTTTTACTTTAAGTAATGTCTCAACAACCTGTTTAAACAAAATCTTATGTGAAGACAAACATGCAAGAAGTAATGTTTACAAAATGTATCGGGGTATACAGACACGAGGCGAAACCGAGGTTCTTTATATACAGACCGATACAGACTGGAAATCAATTTTGTAAACTATTAGAAAACATCTATTATTACTACATTAATGGACAATATTTGGTAGAAAGAAAGTTGACGCAAGTTCTTTATACCAGGTAAAAGTTCAATTTGAGTGTGCGAGAGCTGATGCAAAACTGCTTGATACAGACACTAGTGTTTGTAAATGTGATACAGAACTGATGTTTGTTTAATCAGTTCTCTATCATATTACACACAAATTGATTAAACTTTAATTTCCTTTGAATTTCCTTTGTGAATTATTAATGAGCTCCACACGTGTAATTATAAAACCATACGATAGATGACAAGGCCGGAATTAACACAAGTGTTGATCATAGTATTCATTATTTTAATTCTGAGAATGAATTTGTAAGCATTTGGTAAGCCGTTAAAGGCAACTCTTACGAAAACTTTTTTTTAAGAATTGGGAAAGAAAACAACTAAACGTAAATAAGGTCACCAACAGTTTATATACAAACAACTTTTCACCGTTGCTCTAAACCACAAACTTTTTTTTTCAATAGGGATTCAGGGTTCGAAGCCGGCATGTGGCGCACGCTTCTTCTCCTCATATTTAATTTTTTGCTATTACAATATTGTTCTACACTAATTTGTGCTTTTAGTTTTCTTTACAGTTGATTGTTGTAACAAGTCGATTTCTCAAAAGTTACATTCTTAGCTGTTGGAGAATCTTGAAAACCCATAACGGATACGATGGAGTCGCACGCGATTGGTTGTTGCGTACACGTATGTCACTTTTTGTTTTTTTACCTACATTCAATTATCGTATCATCATTGTTGGTTCGTAATCTGAAGATAACAAAACTGAACCCGTGATAAGCTCCAGGCTTCATTAGGTAAAGGAAATTTTTGAGTGTCAGAATGGTAAACATTTAGGACCCAAACTGGAACAATTAAGAAAAGTGTGACTCTAGGGTACCCTGTTAGAAATCGACCCTGCGAATGTAGTGTCGCGCTCTGCCAACCGAGCTACGACGGGCGTTGTCGAGACCACTTGAACATGCTCTCACCTGACCTCCACAATTTCCTTTGCTTATTGTAAATTCCATTTCACGTGAACGAGTGTAAATGTTCAATATTCCTTCAATATACATTTTTTTCAGTGATCTACTAACAGTAGATAACTAGTACGGTAGTAGAAAAGTGCTAATTCTTGCTGTATTTTTAATACTAAAATGACTGAGCCACTCAGCCTCTACTTGCGCGATCACTGCCTTTTTAAGGCAACTTAATGTTTCCGTGACGGCTATATACAAACAATGCTCGAATAAACTGAATTCACGCTCTCACATACAGGTTCTACGGCCGAGTTATTCTTAGCTAAAGCTTACTGCATTGCGATATTTAGAAGAACTCACCGTGTACATATAGAAACGGTCCAAGAGATGTAACGACGATGTTACTCACAATGGACGAACATAAGTTATGTACATACTGAAAATGGGATACGCTTTTGTCATTCCAGCCAACCGGAAGTGTATCGCTTGCTATATTTCGGTGTTCGGGGTCCCCGGTGGTATTCTGAAAAGGCGAAGAAAACATGAATACATTTTCACACAATGTTGAAACATATCAATCACCAACCTTACAAAGTTTGGGTTCCAAGCGGAACAAAAGTATTTGGGATATGGAAAATGGATTTGTGAATGTTTTCTACGCGTACGTCTAACAACTGTTGGTGATTGTTTTGAAAGTAAAGAATGTAAGTAATGAAAACCAGTTACAAATGGCCATTTGTGAGCGGGAGTGACTACATAAGAAACCAAATGGAAAAGGTTAGAACTGTGTTGTTATCAACGTTGAATGGCCATTCTCATATTTCATGTATATCTAGATCATTCTCACGAAATCATCCTCACAATAACATGAATGTATTCTGATCATTCTCGTTGGGTACTGGGAGATTGGAAAACAGTACATCGACGAAAAATCCTTGGGAAGCTTGTTCAAGTAGTTCTACAAGTTTATCCATCAACCAAAAGTAAACTAACGTCCTCTTTTCTATCTGTACCTACTTATCCAAACCATTCCAGCATTGCCACTGGAAAATCAATGTGGTCGAACTTGCTTACTTCTTGTTTGACTATGTTATCATTTGAGAATACTTAAGTAAAGGATTTAATTGAAGTCGGCCCAACGTTGAGTCATCTTCAGGATAACAAAAAGTGTTCTAAATTAACATCTTAAATGGAGTCAAAAATGTAAACTACTAAATGAAAACGACATCATGGTAAAACTAGTCCAAATTTCAATGGTCCATAAAACTATATGTACAATAAAATCTAAAAAGTTTAGCTACTATTTACAAATAATTTCCAAATAAAAAATCCTCCGACTAAGGAACAATATTTACAATATAATTACACTGACTAGACCAAGCTTAGATTTTTACCTTCTAATCTCTTAAGATGGTTTTAATTTGTCCATATAAAATGCCTCTGAAAGTAAACGATCAAAATCAGGGTCAATCTTTCTTAAGTTTTTTTCCAGTAGTCGCTGACGTACATTCTTGCTGGTGTGTACTGAACATCGTAAGTATGCAGCTGTGAATGTTCTCACATATCGTGCAAGTCGCTGAACAACAACTTAGGGTGATATGGTGTGTGAGATGCAGAAGGCTCCAAAAAAGTTGATGAAATGATTAAAAGACGAGTGAACGGTTTGAGAAAAGAATGATTTAGGAATGATGAAGGAGAGAATCTACGATATCAAAGTGAAAATCAAGAAAGACCAATTGTCGTTTTCCTGTTTATTAGTCAACGGCTGTTGTCATCTGTTAAAAATACACTTGGGAAAAGTGGAGCTAATGTTCGCGTGAGGGTGAGGAATCAGTTCCCGTTCTATGGAACAATTTGTGTAAAGGAGCAAGTCGTTGGGCCATCGGTCAATCCCGTGTTGGTTATATTTATTTTCTTGTACTGACTGTGATAGTCGGTATGTGGGACAGACATCGCGTAATGGGGCTCCATACAGTTTCTCGAAAAGTGGAGAATGCAAATTTTAGACCTAAAAACATGTGCATAAACTCTTTGGATGAAGAATAAAACTGAATATACTAAAAAAGAAGCACATTTTAGGCATCCCAAAATATAACGAAATAAGGAATCCTGGTCGTTCCTGTGGCAACAGTGGGGTTTCAAAATGGCTTCCAATTATCATTCAATTTAATCTATTTTGAAAAAAAACTTTGGTGACCCGCATTTTTTATTTTATTAAAAATTTTCTTCTGGTATGGGTAATTAATAGTAATTCAATATTTAGGTGAATTTTGAACTCGGGTGAAATTGAAAAGCTGGAAGCCAATGCTACTCCGAGTTTTTGTAAACCCAAATGGTCAAGTAGAAAAATCTACCTGTCCGCGGTGGGAATC
>JBAHVQ010122432.1:0-24781 GCA_036872915.1 Nanipora kamurai | reverse complement strand
GATCTCTTGGAGTGCTAGTACCTCCGGAGAGAGTGAACCCACCATGGACTGTCGCCTAGTGCTCACCACGCTGTCTGGTGAAGAAGTTCAGGTGCCCACCAGCATTGCCCAAAATGACAGATTCGAAGACTTTGAGGAACGTATTGTTGATCACCTTGCCTCAGTCACGGATCTCGAGGTCTTTGGGTGCGAAGTGGACTTCGTGCATCCAGACACGCGAGCATTCCTGGAAGACCCCATTTGGGAAGCCATACAAGAAAAAAACATTTTACAATTGTGTTCCGAGACTGCTTTGAGGCCTTCCAAACCAAAGAAGCCTTTGACGGATGTCCGTTTCGAGACATCCCGAAAGCAGTCAGAGTTCCGGCCAATCAATCGGGAATCATCCCATCCAGTGCATTTGTTGCGGTGCCACGAGTGCGACATGTAAGCATAGAGGACGGCATACGAGCAGTCGGAGCAGGAGCTTGGCAGAACTGTCGCCACCTCCGCATTGTCAAGATGCTGAGCACGGTTGTGCGCATTGAAGAGAGCGCATTCCGAGGATGCCATTGGCTAAATAGCATCACGTTGCCAGGATGCAAAGAGTTCGGATACAAGGCTTTTGCGGATTGTTGTTCACTCCAATGGGTCCATGCCAATGGGGGAGGAATCAACCGTATTAGTAGCGCCACCAAGCTTGGGCACTACCTTTTCGTTGATTGTATCAACCTGGCCACCCTGGTCATCCTTGCAAATGGCTACGATCCTGCACAGTCACAACAAGACCAACTCAGCGTACTGCCGCCAGGATGCCTCAGCAATACAGGACTAAGGGAGATCGAGCTGTCTCAAGACTTCCACGTGCTTGGAGCCCATGCAGTTGAGAACTGCAAGTTGCTCAGATATGTGGATATCTCGAGCACCAGTGTGTGTGAAATTCAAGCATTTACCTTTGCCCACTGTGTTAGTCTCACACAAGTATGCCTGCCGCCCACAATGCACATCATTCAAGTAAAGGCATTCATGAATTGTGCGGTACTATAAGAATTCACCATCCCTCGTTCCTTGCAATACATAGCTAGTAGAGCCTTCCTCGACTGCACTGTGTTGAGAGTGCTTGCCAAACTGCCAGGCCGCAGACAGAGATGGCAGAGGGTGCACGCAGAAGAAAATGCTTTCGCACTTTGTCCGGCTATGCGCTGGCCGCCATGGCTACACATGATTCCAGACTCTGGCTATGTCACCGACTTGGCGTAGGTCTAATCCTCCAAAGTAATCAGACCAAGTCAAGAGCAGTGAGCGAAGAGATAACCTCAGTGTAATATGAGCCAAGGAGCCATCAGAACTCCCTAAACAGAGCTGAAGACAGAAAAGACCTGATGCAGCTAAAAACCGATGCGCTTGCTTCAATCCACAAAGCAGAGCGCCCTGTCCACATGGCTGGCCAAGAACTCCAGCCTATACCGCCCACGCAATTTTGCAGCAAGTGAGCCACCCCGGACATGAGCCTCAGCTCCTGTCCGGTTATGGCACGCGACCGTAATATGGTAGGTGATTGGTATTCAGGTTGGTACCTCAGTACCTGCCTGGAGCGAGTCTGCACTCAACCAATCATGTACAAAGTGGACATAACGTTCCATGCTAGGTTTTTTGAATGTTTCACTCCGTTTCACCAGGGCCATGCATGCCAGAGGATAGACTAGTTGACTGCTCTATCATAGTTTTGATAGCGCACGCCCCCCAGGTCTCCTCCGCTTGCTGCCCGGGAGCCGTTAGGGTGGGCGTGAGATGCCTCCCCCTGCCAGAGGGAGGCAAATTGGTTGCTTGTAGCCGCACTTTCGTTGCGATGTCGATCACCTCTGTCTCCATTGGCCACAGCCTCTTTTGCTCGTGCAGCCATTTGTAGTGGTTGTGCTTTTGAAATGCGTTTTTCCGCGGCCTGCAAAGCATTGCAACGTGATGACTTCTTCCGATCATCACTAACCTTCGTGCTGCAATCTCTACGCACATGCTGCCTTGATTGTTCTTGAACAAAGCTGATGTGTTTGCAACCGGATCTGGCAAGGGTGACCTTTCCCCTTGTCCACATACGAAGGCCGCCTTTGAGTGGCCTTCAAGGACGACAGCCAAAGTCCTGATACAGCAAACTCCTTTTGTCGCGAATTCGGGCCCACTTAGTTAGTCAGTCACTCTTTGTTTCACTTGTCTCACCTTAGTACAGACGAAACTCTGCTACATTGGTTATTGTGGTTTTTGGCGCTTGTCTTTTTGGGGTGTTTTTTTGGGTTGGGTTTTGTGTTTGTGTTGCTCTCCCCTACCAATAAGCAGAGTCTCCATCCTTCTTATGATGACCTGGGCGCACCGCCCACATGGCGTCCGTACTTGTGGAAAAAATTAAAAGGACCGGATAACCCCACATGATAAGTTTTACAAATTGCAACTGTATATGAACATCACTTGGGAGACGGAGTAGTGAGATGAAAAGTCAAGAAGGAAGTGTGAGGCGGTTATGCTCAGACGTGCAGTATAAGTGATGATGTGATGGACGAGGATGAGAAGGAGGGGAGGGAGGAGGTGTGTGTGTGTGTATGTGTACGTGTAGTGAGATGGCGTGCGTGTGTGTGTGTGTGTGTGTGTGTGTGTGTGTGTGTGGGGGAGGCTGTGGATTTTGCCATCAGATCCGCGTGCGACCTTCAAAACGTAACACACTCGAAACGACCATCAAAGCTATCAAGTGGTCTCATCCCGACCACGGCGGGCAGTGTTAGCAGGATGTAAAGCAAGAAGAGGTGAGACACGCTTTTTTCTCTCACGCAGAGATGTAGAGTGAGCTCCAGGCAGGACCTGAGCTCCAGGACAGTGAGTATATATTTGCAACACTGAAGGCGGAGGCTAGCGCAAGACATCAGAAGCGTCGATGTCAGAAACGAACTTGGTCAGTGTCAATTCTTTTGAGAAACGAACTCCGTCAGTCGTTATGCAACGCAAGGCAGCGTTGTTTTCGATTCTTTTCACAGCAGTGTATCGTCACAGTCTGTCCAGCTCGTCACGTCGACTCGCCGAGTTTTGGCAGCCCGCTAGCTCACAGTTCTTGAACTGCAGCAAAAATGCGAGGTCTTACATAGGAATTTAGATTCTTCTCCCAAGTGCGCAATGCCCAGAAGACATGCGGCCGATGCTTCCAGGGGTGAAGCGTGGGACGGGCCGTCAACAAGCTCTGCACAGCCGCTTCCGCGGAGAGTTGACGACGAAAGATCAACCACGCGCATAATGCCGCGGAGCTGCGGTTGATCCCGCCGAAGCAATGAAAAAGGATGCCTCGTTCTTCTCGCTGAGTCGTTGTCTTCAAGTGCTCCAGAAGAGCGCAGCACATGTCCATCCACGATGACAACCAGGCATTTCCCACTTCTTGACAAAAAGTATTGGTGTCATCCAAGTACGTTCTGGGATCGTCCACGTCGAACGTAAACCACCGAATCTGGAGATCTTCAAACCACGCTTTCCAGCCCACCTCTGGCTGTCCACGAATACGTTGCATCTCCCGCGGACAAAAGCTCAAGACAATCGACACCTTGCGATAGGAAAGTGGGACAGTTTCCTGGTGAGTCCGGAGATGGCGACAGGCAGCCAAGCTTCCGAGAAAGTAGATCTCAGGCGGTTCCAAAGACATCATCTCCCCAGGAAGTATTTCGCAGAGGTCATTTGGCCAATCTGAAATATCACCGAAGTGATACTGGTGCGCGGCCAGAAGCCGGTCGAGTGGTGGCTGATCCTCGATCGGTATGTCCGAACTGCTCTCAATCATCCGCTGTAAAGCAGCGCAGGCAGCAGACATCGCATCGTCGTATGGCTCCATGTTGCACGGGTTGTGTGTTTCGAGCCTGGATATCTCACGGATGGTCCACTCAAATGCTCTTAGATGTTGTCCGACATACAGCCGCAGGCTCACAAGTTCATAGACCAACTTACTTGATGTCGCTCAAAAGCGAAGGTGACTGAATTGCATTCCCCATTATTCATTTTAATTCTCTATCGGCTCCGTGATCTCAGCCCGTGTTAGGCTTGTAATCGAACTAACGATCGGCAGCGGTGCGAGGTCTTGCGCGGGCGGCAAAGGAGCATCATCGTGAGGAACGAATCGGAACAAAGGGGTTCCGAGGTTCGACTATCTTGCCAAATGCTGAGGTCAATGAAGATTTAGCAACTAGCCAAAACATGTAAGCATCTGTCTCCATCTCTGGTAGGTGGGGACACGCGACAGGAACCGTGTGGTCATCGGTCAAAAAGCGACCTCCGCCTGTGTGCAAAATTCCTTGGTAATGCCCGCAAGAGGGCAGTTCACCTCGGTGAAGGACGGTGGCCACGATCCTGAACTCTAGCCAGCGGATGGTGCATCCAGTGTCGTACATGAACACCGGAAGAAAAATCTGGCGACGATTCCATTGAATCTGGGATTTGGAGCGAACGCCCACGGTGGGAAAACGGTTCACCTGCAAGCAAACATTGGTGCTCCAAGAGTTCACTCCGTATCTAAAAGGGAGCTGGTTCGACCAAAGTTCAATCAGCTCTTGCAAGGTGCTGCAAACTGACCTTTCTTGCCTCAGGACAATCGGCGCAAAGGTCAAACCCCAGTCCTCTATGGATTGTTCGAGTCTGGCTTCCCAACGTGGTGCTCTGCTCAGGTCTTGACAGCTTCCCTGATGAAGGGATCGTCTGAACCAACCCGCAAACTCAGCAGCGTCTTGCTGCTCATCCCTAGCATGTGCCGCAAACCAAGGAGCAAGGCAGGTGCCCAACACATGAGGATCTGTGAGCCATTGAACCTTCGTATCATGACCAAGAACCCTCTGTAGAGGCAGGTTCCAAGAATCCATGGTTTGCCAATGAAAATTGCTGTCCATGCAGCATCTCCATAATTCAGCCTGAACTACCGAGTTGACATAGCAGTCATTGGCTTCGTTGCCAAGTACCAGCTGCAAGAGTGCCCGCCTCATCGTTTCAGGCAGTGGGCCACAGCTTGGGCCAGTGGTGACCTCTGTAGAGTCGAAGGTCTGAGTCTGAGGAAGATCAACTGGGTCAGGCCATTGGCGGTCAATTTGGTCAGCAGGCTGTAGATCTCCTGAAAGGCTGGGCTGCGAAGCGAGAGATCCAGTCTCCATGGAATCACTACTGTCGTCTGCTTGACCAACAGGTCGGCCTGAAGCGGTTGCAAGGCCGAGAAACGATGAATCAGAGCTGACTGGCCACGGAGCAGGTGGATCCCTGTCACAAAGCATCCGGCATATCAATTATACGGTCGAACTCCAATGGCGAATTTTTGGTCTTCTCGCAGCAGCGTATCGCCATAGTCTGTCAAGCTCGTCACGTCGACTCGCCAAACCAGAGCGGCTGTGCTAAAGCGCTCCAAGTATGCAAAAGTTTGATGAGATGCTCGTCACGTCGACTCGCCAAACCAAAGCGGCTGTGCTGAAGCGATCCAAGCGTGCAAAAGTTTGGTGACATGACACAGTCGCCCGCGATCATAGATCACAGACGATGAGTGGATCAACAAGCAACAAGTCTGATCAGCACATGTCTTATCACAGTGCCAGTACCGATTCCATCGGCACATCTCCGCTGTGCCAGGCAGCGCGCAGTATTCACAGTTCTAGGTTCTTTGGGATGATGAATCCCAATGGCTAATCTTGTCTTGAGGGGAGGCGAAGCCACAAATCAGCAGACCAGGGGCACTTCACGGATGGGGATGGCTTCAATGCTGCCGAAATGTGCAGATCCACGGAGATCCCAAAGGCAAAAACAAACATACCTACCCCGTGAGTGGATGACTTTTAACCTTGTTTGGTAAGGTTTCACCAAAGATCTTGGATCTTGCAACTTTTGCAAAGGCGCAGGGTCTCAAAAGGTCTTGACCTCTGCTCCAACCTGGGGCACGTCGTGTCAACGTGAAAAACGTCACGCCCCTCCAAGTGGTAAACTCTGCTCGACCATGTATTGATCTCGCAGTCGATTCCCTTCTCTGCTGTCTGGACTTGTTTTGTTCCAAGGCTCAAGCCCCCATGAACTTGGAAGTGCCTGGTCACGCACTTGAAGAAGACCCAAAGCATCAGGCCCTGGAGCATCAACACCAGGCAAATCCCCAGTCCTAGGTCAGTGAAGACCCAGTCACTCTTGTCTGCATTGGGCTCCATCTCAAAGCTCTCTGCTGACTGAAGGAGGGTCAGCAAAGCCATCATCAAGGCATGGCGAGTCATGCCATTCCCCACTGCGTTCACTGCAGGCACACTCTTGTAATGCTTCTTGTCCCGAATCATGGCCGGCTTCTCGACCATCCGGTCAGCAGGCCATAGATCTCCCGAAAGGCTGGGCTGCGAAGCGACAGATCCAGTCTCCATGGAATCACTACCGTCGTCTGCTCGACCAACAGATCGGCCTGAAGAGGTTTCAAGGCCGACAAACGATGAATCAGATCTGACTGGCCACGGAACAGGTGGATCCATGTCACACAACGTCCAGCATATCAATTATACGATCGAACTGCAACAATAGAATGGAAACGCAAGAAGCAGTGGTGATTTTTGGATCTGCTCGCAGCAGCGTATCGCCATAGTCTGTCAAGCTCGTCACGTCGACTCGCCAAACCAGAGCGGCTGTGCTAAAACGCTCCAAGTATGCAAAAGTTTGATGAGATGCTCGTCACGTCGACTCGCCAAATCAAAGCGGCTGTGCTGGAGCGATCCAAGCATGCAAAAGTTTGATGAGATGCTCGTCACGACGACTCGCCAAATCAAAGCGGCTGTGCTGAAGCGATCCAAGCACGCCAAAAGTGTGACATGACACAGTCGCCCGCGATCATAGATCACGGACGATCTGTGGCTCAACAAGCAACAAGTCTGATCAGCGCATGTCTTATCACAGTGCCAGTGCGGATTCCATCGGCACGTCTCCGCTGTGCCAGGCATCGCTGCGACGTTCCTGCTCGGGCATCCCGTCGCGCAGACCTCGTAGGCGCTTCAACGGCGTCTCCCAAGCCTTGTCAAACTGAAAGCCCGCATCTTTGGATTCAGTGGTGCTGAGAAATGTCCAGAAAGCTGTCACTTCAGGAACTCGTTCTGGCGCGACCGGCACATGCCACAAAACCGAGTATTCTCCAAAACTGTCCGTTTGGCCAAGGACAACTTGGAAGACTTGACCTGCGGATCCTCGGAGCATCCAGTTCACGACCGAAGAAGGGCCAGCGCAACGGAGCTTGGTCCGAAAAGGCATATCCGAAGCGCGCTCCGACAACAGGCAATCCACAGACCTCTTGACACGAATGGCCGAGGTCGTGTTTGGATCCTGCTGCAAAGCTTCATCATCTGCCAAGTCGACCTCGTTGAAGGCAACCAAAGCCCGCATTGCGGTACAATCGATGCGCCCAAAGGTAAACATTCCCAGGTCTTTGTCTTCTGTCACATCACAAAGGGAGACGACCGGACAGCCTGCGTGCATATGATGATGTGTCACTGGGCGTTGTAACAGCTCCGGCGAGGTTGCGGCGACTGCGTCACGTGTTGTGACCAAACAAGGTTCTAGATGCCGAAGATCAAGTTCCAGCACTTCTTGGTATTCATTGCCACGGAATGTGAAACGACAAGTCCATTGAGCACTTCGAAACATATCACGAAGCTGCGCTCTGAAAGTCCGCGTGTCCTGCAACGATGTGGCCACTTCAACGTTCAGCAGCTTGGCAGCGGTCAAAATACTTTCATGATAGATCATGACGCTGCACTGTGCGTTCGAGTCTGCCACCGTCAGTCGCACAGCCAGTCGACGCTCCGTCGCCGCAGTGGTGTGTGCCTGCGTCGCTCCGGAAGATTATACAGAAAGGTTATAAACATGGAGCATGCAAAATCGTCAAGAAGAAAAAGCAATATACACACCAGTCTCCAACCAGGCCTGACATGGAGCTGCACGTTTGCAAGTACTGCAGCTGTCCAGAATCCATTCATCGGTTTCGGAACGCACCGACGTGATCCCCATGACCTGTAGGCCAACGACTTCGAACACAGTCTCCACTTTCCTCAACGCTCCGGGGACGATGACGCCCATGAGAGCACTCAACGAGGTCGCAACAGCTGGGCAGTTCTTGTAGTCCTTGACGGGAACATTGGTCAACATCCGGCAGGCCTCCTTGTCTGCCAAAGTTGCGGTCCTAGGTATGCACACTATACGAGGCCTATACATGTGTAACTGTCTAGGCGATACACAGCAACAACCAAAGATACCCCATGTATTCAAAAGCAAAACCAAGAGACATCCGATCGGCCAAATCGTGCGGACAGGGCAAAATCTGCGTTCCTCGCCAGGAGCCGAGTTCCCATGAAGCCTCGTCTCCATCTTTCTTGGCCACGAGCACTTGATACAACAGAACACAAGAGTTCACAGCCACAGCGGCCAACTTCTCTGCCATCTCTCTCCAGAAGGCACACCTCACACGCGTCGTCCCTTCTTGTACGACGGCATTGCACACTGACAACGGGCCACTGCCAGTCAATCTCTCAATGCTTCCAGGATTTTCCACTACCATGGCCTTGACACAGATGTACTGTCTGTCGCGCACGCGCGACAAAGACTCCAACGGTACCAGCGGGTGTGTCATTGGCGGCAAGGGCCAGGGAAGATTTTCGTGAGTTCTAATGATAACTTGCACCCCCAGAGCTCCTTTCAAACGCAAATGGTAGTGCAACCTCGAGGTTGAAAACTGTTGGGCCGCATGTTGAATCTCGCCGCCCGCAATACTAATCAAAGTACCCTCAGTACATTTCTTGGCGACTTGCTCTGCCAGCTCGCCCCAGGCTTCGACATACAGAACTTCTGAAGGACTCTCCGTCGCACTGACATGCAACTCAAGCTTCGTGTTTGTGGCAGGTTTGGCCTTGCCTTTTCGACCAGTCTTGCCTTTGGAAGGCGTGCTCAAGGTCTTCTCCTTTGCTTTCACATCCTGCATCGTGGAAATGACAACACGACCGGCCACAGCAGTTTGCGCCGCGCCCTGAAACTCCGAAGGCTTCAGCAGGACAAGCGCTGTCGGAGCCGTCATGACAGGGCAAGGTCAACAGATATGCCGATGATGGTTTGAGACCAAACGGCTCATTTCAGGTGGCCGAAAATTATCTGGACGTCTGTCGACGGTCTGCTATCTC
Source organism: Nanipora kamurai (assembly GCA_036872915.1). NCBI lineage: Eukaryota > Metazoa > Cnidaria > Anthozoa > Scleralcyonacea > Helioporidae > Nanipora > Nanipora kamurai. The sequence continues at coordinate 15,617 of JBAHVQ010122432.1, read as the reverse complement.
TCCACTCAGCTTGCGACCATGACGGACAGAGGGCGACGCCTCAGCAGTGACGTCTGGAAAAGAAAAGTAACCCGACCGAAACACCTGCTGCCGAAATCGTGGCAAGAATACAAGGTCCGCCGATAGTTGACACGAAACTACCCGCGTCAACGATGTTTCTCTTCGCGCGTCTCCGCGCTGAGCTCGTGACGACAAAGGATCATGGAGGGTGAGACCTGGGCAGCGTCTATATAACAAGAGAAGTAACCCGAGTGAAATAATAGCAGAGAACTAAATCCAGGGCTATCCTACAGACACAGTCATCGATCACTGTTTTTGCTCGTTTTGCTCGCGTTCTCGCGATCGAGGCTGCATCTGGCGACTCGTCACGTCGACTTACCGCCAGTCTGCGCATTGCCCGTTCACGCGGTGTCATCCGCCATACGGAGGTAAGACCGGTTGAGCTTGTTTCAACCCTCTGGCTTTGGGCAGAAAGTACCCAACCACATGCGCCCACTCCACCAGCAAAACGTCTTGCTTGCGTTCTCGCGATCGAGGCTGCAGCTGACGATTCGTCACGTCGACTTACCGCCAGGCTGTGCATTGCCAGTTCACGCGGTGTCATCCTCCACAAGCAGGCAAGACCGGTTGAGCTTGTTTCAACCATCTGGTTTTGGGTAGAAAGTACCCAACCACATGCGCCCATTCCACCACCAGAGCGTCTAAATTCAAATCCTCAGTTCTCAGATCAGTGAATCCGAAAATATGCTTGTGTGAAGCCTCTTTGGCGAGCCAGAGGAGGCGCTGCTGCATGAGCTGGATGAACTCATCAACCTTCACCAGGTGTTGTGCCAGTGGAGACAGAGTGTCAAAAACGGCATGTGCCTGCCCAGTCGTCTCATCTTGCATTCTACGGGCATGTCTCTGAGCCCATTGGTCGATGTTTTTGGCATGCTTCGTCTGGATTCTGTCCACCGCCGAGTAGTGTTTCCACAACAGCTCATGCAAAAATTTGAAAATCCAGAACATGGCATGATACCGGTACGGCGGCATATGTTTCCATTTCGTCTTCTGCACCTTGTACGATGTTGCGTCCTCCAAATGCTGCTGCAACGGATAACTCTGTGTCTTTGGAGGATAATGATACTGGTTACCAGCTCTGTCTTGGAAGGTTTCATAGTAGTTCAGCCCTGTCTCAGGGAGAACCGGCAACAACATCCCATATCTCGTGCAGAGGTGATGCCAACGAGTCCACTGATCTTGATCCTTGGAAAGCAGGTTTCCAGACTCCACCGTCATACCCATCTTGGATTCCAGAACGAAGCCAGCACACACCTCACAAAGTGGAAGATCGAGATTCTGACCACGCAGCTCCAACAATGTCTTCGCGTCCGCGTACTGCCGGATCAAGGCTCCATCAACCAACAGACCGTTGATGCACTTCGGAAAGAAGCAGTCCAGTCGAGTCTGCAGCAGAGGTTTTCCATGTGTGCAAACACCTGCCGAGACGCCCAGGACAGTCGCACGCACCGATGTCAACCAATCGTACGTCAGATGCTGCGCTGCAAGCAAGGACCGCATCGGACCCCATGGTAGCATGTACTCTCCGATAAACGTCTCGTCAATGTCATCGTCCTACAGGCTACAGGAGACATAGAGCTACCACATGTGGCGCAGTCGCATGTGTCCTGTCGTCGTTGACTAACGCGACGCGGCTCATCGGCCTCAGGATGCAAGCCATCCACGCAAAGCAAATCACAACATGTATGAGTCCCCGACCGAAGCAGGCAGATCACTGTGGCACGCATCGTCAGTGCCACCATCCTACAGGCTCCAAGAGACATAGATCGACCATACCAATCGCATGTGGCCTGCTCCGGCTCGCCAACCAGAGGCGATGTACTGGTCTGAGGCGCCCAGGACATCGACGTATACAGTGAATCAAAACAGTGTCCGCGGCCCTCGTCGACGCAGGCAGATCACTGCGACGCGCCTCGGTCGTGTGACCCACCGCCACCACGGCGGCGCGGCCCAGCGAATCCACTGCCTCGTTCCAGCGTCCAAGCAAGTACTTGGGTCGGCGTAGCTACTATTATATCTCCCACCTGTTGTGGTCGCTTTCGTGGCGCCGCCTGCGACAATGATAGCACATGACATCCAGAGCTGCAGGAGAACCAAAACCACAAGCAATCTAAGTACGAACCTGTTTCGTCTCATCTCGTCGTTCCAGTCGAAGACTCGGGGTCACCTACGTCGATGGTCAGATGATGTCACTGTCCACGACACAGAGCATAAAACTTCTAGGTTCCCACTCGTTGGCGCAGTCGCGGGTCATCACCAGGAGCCTGATGGAAACGATATGATCACAAACAGACCATGTGAGCTCGTATCGCGGTCGTAGTTTATCGACTCCAAATCCTGCAACATCCAAGAAACGATGTGACCATAAAACGATATGACCACAAACAGGATATTTGTGGTCGTATCGTGGTCACGGTTTTTATTGCAGACATCGCACAAAACAGATCGTTTCGCAATCCGTTTCTTTCCGCGTTTTTTAGAGTCCAAATCCTACAAATGAGAAGAAACGAGACAATCATAAAAAGACTATGTCTGTTCGCATCGCGATCCTAGTCTTGAGATCGCAAATCTTGTAAGACACATAAAAGGCTATAACCACAAAAGAACTATTGTCCTGCAAAGCCCAACAAACGATATGACCACAAAAAGGCTATATGTGGTCGCATCGTGGCTATGGTTTTTGTCTCACCAGTCCGACAAGGCACATCAAACGATATGACCACAAAAAGCCTATTTGTGGTCGCATCGCGGTCGTAGTTGTTCGATCCCAAATCCGGTAAAATCCAATAACGATCACAAACAGGCGCGCTCGGTTCAGCCTGCGACGAGACCATTGTCGAGCCAGCCTGCAGCAGTTGTCTGACGATCCACAACGCAATAACTTCTCTGAGTGGCAGACCGCCTGTCCATATAAACACTACAAGGTAAACTAAACTATCATAATCCATAAACACGACAAGGTAAACTATCATAAAGAAGCACCTCTGAGTGACAAAGATCCTCTGGACGCGCAGTTGCTCCAGCCTCTGAGGAGACCGTTATCAATCCAGTCTCCAACAATTTTTGGACGATGTGAAACACAGTAACTCCTCTGAGTGGTAGACCGCCTGTCCATGAGCACTTGCTGTAGTGGGACAAGATACTGCATCCGCAGACCGACAAGCTTGGTTCTGTGCCTGCAGAAAGGAATGTCAACAAACAGCTCCACGCAACACTACAAACGAAAACATCATAAGCCAGCAACTCTGAGTGACAGGTATCCTCTGAGCGCATCGCAGCAGGTCTCACCACGTCCACTTCTTCCTTTCAAACATATCGCCATAATCGATATAACAAATCCCATGAAACGCTTGCAAACACCGTCGTCCGTAAAAGAAATCCTCAGCGGCGCACGTGCTCGTCGCGTCGACTTGCCACAGACGAAGCGATCCGCGGAGCTTCAAGAGATGTTGTCTAAGCTGCATGACAACAGACAGCTCCAAGCAACGGTGCAAACTCAAACACAACAAGTAAGCAACTCTGAGTGACACGTATCTTCTGAGCACATCGCACCAGGTCTCACCACGTCCACTGCTTCCTCTCAAACATATCGGCAGAATCGATACAACAAATCCTATCTATATCTTGCAAACACCGTCGTCCGTAAAAGAAATCCTCAGCGTCGCGCGCGCTCGTCGTGTCGACTTGCCACAGAAGAAGCGATCCGCGGAGCCTCAAGGTATGTTCTCGTACTTGCTTCACGCGCAAAGCAACCTCAGGTCACGACAAAGCCAAGCTTCGCGCGGAAGCCGTCCGGTGTGATGATCCACTGATTTAACAGATGCTCGTTGACGATCCTGATCAACGTATGACCTCCACAGCCATACTTGTCTGCTCCCATCTTCAAATGCTTTCCACCTTCATGCCAACATTTCTCGAACGTGGGATGAATACTGCGGGTGGCCTCCACATCCAGGTCAATCAGGTACCAGCTACCGGTTCTTTGGTTCCACGTCACATTGTCCATGTGCATATCGACGTACCAAGGAATACCTTGCTGGAAAGCTGCGTGACTCATATCGACCAGCTCGCAGAGCCACTTTTTCACCTCCATGTCGATCGCCTCATCCGATGTCGGGGAGTCTCGTAATTGTTGCAGACGTCTTTCAAACGTCTCTCCTGCATTCTCCACCAAGAGCATGTCCGAGTCAAGCAGATAACCTGTTTGACCAAACACTTCTTGTCGTTGCCACCCAACAGGACATGGTAAATGCTCCGGCAGTAAATGATAATACTTCTTCAGCATCTCGTATTCGTTGCGGTTCGACTGCCATGTGGTTTCCGAATACATCTTCAGGCACAAAGGAAACTCTCGCAGATTGAAACAGTCGCGGCCAGCGCCATTGGCAAAATGCTCAGCGACGTCTCGGATACACTCGCCAGATGCCAAATGCAACGTAATTTCATATGCCTTCCCGTATGTTTTTTTTCTGGTCTTGTTCACCTTCTGACTTTGCCAATGCATACACGGCAGCTCAGTCACACGAAACTGTCGTATGTCAGTCAGAGAAACAGAGAACATGGCTTCAACTGGCGGATCAAGGCTCTGAAACACTTGGTCTGTATCATATTCTCTTGACAACATATCTAGTGTAAATATATAGGCCGATCAAGGCTCTGAAGCACTCAGTCTATGTTATATTCTCTTGACGACCTATCTACTGTAAATATATAGGTGAAATAATATATAACATGTATCTCACTCGGATCCCGCAAATGCATCACGTCGACTTACCCGCGTGATCCGCTATATAAGAGTTTCTTCTAAGAACTTCTAAGTGCAGTACTTGGCTGCGAGTATTGATTCTCAAATATATTGATGCACACAGCTGCGACGGTGAATTCATCGAACAGTGAGCAAAGTCAAATCAGAACGCTCCGCTGAGACAGAGTCAGTTACTCTCCATCAAATCTCCAATACACTTCTTTTCTGGTGAGCTCGTTGCTTGTCTCGTGTGCTAAATCGTCACGTCGACTTTTCGACACACGAGCATGCTATACATCCACATTGAAGTCCAACAGACGAAAAAAGGCTTCCATCTCAGATTGGCTATAGGTTTTTCCTTCCGCTAAGTCTTTGGCGACTTCTGCAATGACAACGTCTTCGGCTTCACAAAGCAATGTCCACATCTGAAGAAGTTGGCTGTCCCCGGAACATAAATGGGCGGCGTGACAGTGCACTCGTAGAGTCCAGTGTCTGGTCGACCGGGTGTGACTGATGTTAACATCCCAAGCCGTGTCAAACAAACGACTGCGAATATCTTTCTCTTGCAAGAGCTGTCGCAAATTCGACGACGTCCTCGTAGAGAAAACCTTTCGCCATAACTCACGCGTGCTCATTTCCGATGAACTAGTGCCATGACCCAGCACGCGTCCTGTCCACAGCAGACCAAGAAGATCCATGCTCTCCTGCTTGACAGCGGATATATCCGGGGGCATCTTCTTCACCATCAGCGTGACCGTCTCTTCTTCCATGGTTTGCAACCAAGCAAGAACGGGTTGGACGTCCACTTTTTTCTGTCTCATTTTGTTGCTTGTTTGACTTTTAGTATCTGTCTGTGTCATTTCATCCGAGATCTTGTGCCCATACTTGCTCTGGAAGATGTCTCTCAACTTCAAGAACTCTCGCAATGACCAAGACCAAACTGCATCTGGTAGAGCAAAACCATACTCCGGTCTCAGTTGTAAGCACCTCGGAGCATCCTCCATTGTTTCCAGGTGAGCTCGATCGCCACGCATGGCAGTGTACCAAAGTTCACTGTCATCCGAAGCAGAGAAACACACTTTGTCCTCTGTCTTTGTCCAACATATTTCCTTCTCTGCCGGAACCACGGAAGTCTCTGGCAGTTGGCGTGCCCTACTCCACCTGGATATATACACCCGTCTTTGAGACGCACCTTCCAAAGTCTCCAGATCGTCCGAAACGGATCCACTCAAGGTTTCCAAATACTTTCCCACTCGATCAGCCCGGCCTGTCTTGGCCCATTCACAAGCATTCCATGCAGGATTATTGATGGTGCCTTTCTGTAAGTCAGCACCTCTGTTGATCCAAAAGCAAACACATTCGAGACAGTCCGCTTGAACAGCGTGGAGAAAAAGGTAATGCTCGCGCCATGCGCTCCGTACTGCAGGTTCACAGTCCGCTCCGAAGCGCTGCTTGAAGCCTCGAGGGCAATGCACCAGTTCTTTAGCCTGTGCCGCAGCACACAGGCGAGCGTCGGGTTGCGACATCCTAGGATAAATTGATGCTCGACTGATGCAACATCTGTTATATTATTTGCAACATTATGTGTTACATATGGTTCGTCGTGCTTGAAGACATGTCAGGATCATGTCAGACACTCAGCCATCGGAACCAAATTGCGGTACGCAACTGTACCACTCAAAAAGACACTTCCGTGACATAACATGACAGTGGTGCTAGCTGAGGTCTCGACTTGAAATTGCAGTATCCTGCGTTCGTGACCGTGTTCCAGACGGGCTCATGACAACCATACGGTACAGAGACATATGCCACAACCCGGCTAGCGCGATCGACGTGATTCCGACTTCGAGCTCCCGGCCTGACCAGCCACTGTCCTGGAGTAGGAATGCATCGTCTAATCCACGAAGCCAAGACACAGCAGATATGTTTCAGCATATTGTATCAAAACTGTGTCCAACATTTCTACACGCGATGTATTCTATTTTTTGCTCTGGCCACCCACACTTCGCTCGTCACGTCTGTTCTGGGTTTTGTGGCCAACTACACCTCGCTCGTCACGTCGACTCACAAGGTGGATGGCCAAAACGACAGCATGTGCGGCGTCCGCGGGAGGCATTGCTAATCATCAAGCATACACTCAGCACAAACATCTTCACATTCACAAAGCAAATGGGCTACCAATTCTTTCTGTGCAGTTGTCCAGCAGTTCCAACCAGACACATTGACCTCGATGAGATCATTTTCCAGTTGTTGAATGGTTCCCAACTTCCCTTCCATCGCTTGCGTCCAATGTCGTAGTTTCCAATGGCCACAATACTCCGGGGCAGCTATTCCCACATCCAAGGCTGTGGCAAAGGGATCGTGCGTGATCCAACTTTCATCATGCAGAAACGGCGCGGCTGCTTCCTCCTTAGAATGTGGACCGAAAGCCGCCCAAAAATCAACTTCCATGTCAGCCGACACCGGTGTCAAGACACCTTGCTTCCACTCTGCCCATCTTTGAGACACATCCATGTGCGGAAAGTCAGTGTAAAATCGCACAACCTCACAGAACCTCTGCAGTTCGGCTTCTTCCAAAAGACTACGAACAGCAATCAGCTTCTCTTTTCGATCCTCATCTGGTTGCCAAAATGCAATGGCAAATCGAACGAACTCCAGTAAGCTCCAATAAAACATTCTGGGAGGCAATTCCTTTGCGTCTGGATATATCCAAATCTCCGACCCTTGCAGAAACACCATGAGGTAAACCTGTCCAACGTCGCCCTTCATTGCGGCACGCCACAAGCGTCTGTGTGATACATTCTCAAAATAAGGACGGAGTAGCGAAGTTTCATAGTCTTCATCAGCCCAAATACCCGGCTCGGGCTCTTCCGCCTCTGTCATGTCGTCTTCCGAACTAACTGGCTCTCGTCCTGATTCGGAAACTCGTGCCATTTTGCGAACAGGCTCAGACATAGGGGTCTGCATCACAGCTCGCAATATATCCACAGCCTCGTGTGCACCTGACTCCGTCGCCCACCGCAGGGCAGTTGCAGAAGCATCACTGACTTGCCCGCGATGTACATCTGCGCCATTTGCCAGCCAATACTGCACACATTCGGTACAGTTCTTGCTGGCCGCCCAAAGAAAGAGATAGTGTTGGCGTTGGTCGGCATCAGACATGGTCTTCATACGCTGTCTCTGGCCTCTAGACACATGATGCAAATCATTTATCATGGCGCCACGACAGAGTGCAGCCGCCATGGTTCGTCACGTCGACTTACCTTGGGGATGTCCAGTCAAACCTTTATTGAAGAACACTTTTGAGTCGTCATACCTTCTAAATTCAATATTTATTTGCTTTGCTATCCATCCGTCTTCTGGTATTCGCTTATGAGCCAAACCATTCTCAGTCATGCCGGGATGTAAAGCAAAAGTGAGCCACCTTACATCCATGCGTCTATATCAGTCACATCAAGCACGAACTGCACAAGCCCCAATTGGTGAACTCGAACTTCGCCTTCCATGTCCACCGCTTACCAACCAAACCTCGTCAGGAACAAAATATGTGTGTACACTGATAGAGGCCGAAATGGCGGATAAGACCGAACATGTTGACACCAATCCCATTCACATGCACATTCGGTGTTGATCACTGTACCGACAATCTTTCTGAGCCCGCAGCTTAAGTTCCATTCTGTCTTCTATAATGTCCTGCACGTCAGCAACAACGATACACTCAAATCTGATAAAAGTCAGCCAGTCACATCAAGCCACGGCTTCAGGTGCAACACACAACATAAATCCACCGAGTCCTTCCTTCCGACGCCGTGCTGTCGCCCGTCATGTAAATACTTCTTCGCTAACTACTCATATTCGCAGACATATCGCGACAACGCTCTCATAGCAGCTTTTTGTTCCCGTACCATTGCAGTAGACACAGTACAGAGCGCGACAGTCGCAAGCATTCGATATCTTTCGATATCTATATACATATACATAATCAAAACCAACAAACAAAAACAAAGCTCAGTACCCGCAAATACATCCACTGACCTTCAGTATTCCTGTCGCGCTTCCGGTATCCCCCAGGCACATTGTGCGAAGAAAATAGCTACCTGAGATTCAAAGCGCGCAGGGCCTCACATCGAAGCCAAAACAATACCGAAAGGACTGTGTAAAGATATCTTCCCGTAGGGTATCAACACTCACCGTTGCGTGTATACTTGTAGTAATACCGGATTCCGTTCCACACGACGCCTGTCGCTTCTCGCTTCGTTCGTCACGTCGACTCACAAAACGACTCACAAAACGGCTTCTCGCTTCGTTCGTCACGTCGACTCACAAAACGACTCATAAAACGACTCACGTCTGTTCTTCCTGCGCGCAACGCACCCAATAAAAGTACAGAAGTGCGACAAGCGAGAGAATGAAGAAAGCAAACATTTGTGAACTAACAGTTTATTCCGTCCAGCACGCGGCCAACACGTGACCAGAGCATAGGTACCTCTTCTTGCCACCAATTGCCTTGATACAAGACATGACTACACCAGTTCTTCATTCTAATGTTTGCACTCAAACGTCGATGACGAGTTGCTTCTGCCCACGAAGCACCAGTTCTTCACAACATGAATACACTTGCAAGCATTGATCAGCACCAGAGCTTCACCGCTGCTACCGTTGGACAGCTTGGCCATCAAATCCTTCACGCCTCTGTGCTGTGAAAGCGGCTGTAATTCCTGCAGTATATCTTCACGAACTTCATCCGGAGACAATCCCGCCCATTTGCCAAAGCATTTGCTGTAGGGTCCATTCCTTACGCACCAGGAGACATAATTTGGGGGTTTCGGTCTTCCAACTTCATCATGCAATCAAAAATCCATGACTGGCTCTCCACTTCGCCGTCATCCATCAGGCCGCCACCCAATCGTCCAAGCTGTCTCAAGCTTTCAGCAATATGAGGTAACATCAGCTTGTGCGCAGGACATTTGAGAGTAAACAGCCTGAGCGAAAGCCAAACGCAAAAGTTCCAAACATCATGCATTCTCTACCTAACACTCCGAGACAGCCAAAACACATGTCCACGTCCACTTTCCACTCCTCGGAATCCTTCTCTCCATCGTCCCGAGATCCGGTAACAGTAAAGATGCGTTCCAAACTGCCATCCAAGAATTGGCACGCAAATATGAAAACATGTTCCAGCTTCATTGCCGCGGCATCTCGATTGGGCCGCAAGTGCCAGACCTGCGTGAGCGATGTCATTCATGTCAATTTCCTATGTCCTGATCTCTCTGTCGCAGTCCCGATTTCTGTTACATGTCCTATGGCCTTGCCAATTTTGCCTCCCTTGCGCTTCACCTTCCGTGAAGGTAGATATGCCTTTCGTTGACCTGGCCCTCCTGTGGATCTCCAAAACCCAAGAATGACATCCACCAGACCGAATCTGCTCGACTTCGCTTTGCTCCGAGCACGACGGAGGACAAATTCGGCAAACCTTGGTCTCACCCGAATACTCCATCGATGGACAATCTTCTGTCACTTCCAAAGTACATAAAATTTACACTAATTGACATTCAAGACACGGAGGACTTCGTAGATACACTACTAACAGCAAGACACCCAACTGTTCAGTTCTGTCCAGTCTCCGGAAGACCCGCCGGTTCTGCAGAGACGCCAAGTGAGTGGTCAGCTTGTCATCACCTCAAATGACGAATCGTTTGTTCACATATCCTGTAATGCAAACCAATGATGCGACCACAGACCAGCCATTCGTGGTCATATCGCGGTCCTGACTTGGTATACAGGATATTTGTGGTCGTATCGTGGTCAGGGTTTTTCTATCAGTAATCCTACAAGGTATAAGAAACGATATGATCACTCTGCGAACAAAAAACCAACAGTAGCTTTTCTGTCTCACATAAGCCATGAAATGACCTCCATGAAAGTCTACGAAACCTGTCACAATGTAGCACACATGGTGACGGTCCTGGGAACAGTCGCAACGGAGCCTTGTAGACCCCTGTCACCTTTCTTGTCGCAGCCTGAAACAAAAAAAAAACAAACGCAGTGCGCTGGCCAGCTTTGCAGCAGATGCAGCAGATATAGATGACTTTTGTGAATTTTGTTTTCTTGGTTTGCACTTTTGTGGCTCAAAGCTTGGTCTGTGGATGTATGGTAGACAGACTGCAACTTCTTGATGTTTTGGGTCGAGCTGCGATGAATGTATGTGTGGGCCCGCAGGACACCCCGCGTGGAAGCAACTTCAGAGCAAGCCGGAGGAGGAGCGTGAGTATTATCTATTTCTGTATGCTGCTCAAGGGGATTGAGTGTGCTGCTGTAAATTTTGGTTGGACCGAATGGAGCATCCCTTTCTCGACGCAGCAGAAATCATCCACAGGCCCTAGCAGAACATGCACAAGCCCCAAGGCCGCATGGAACGAATTTTGACAAGATGTTAGATTATACACGGTTCATTGTCTGTTTTGTTGTTGATTTGGTTTTTTGTTTTCTGGTTTTGTTTGCTATTATTAGCCATGCGACCAAGGACGACGAGACTTTTGAAGGAGCTTCAAGAAGAAGAAGAAAGAGACGAAGAAGAGGAGAATGAAACACCCAACGGTATACGGTATACGGAAGGATCAGAATTCTGACGTGGGCCAATGAGTCTGAAGCGAAACGTCCTTTGGTAGACTTAGGCAGAGATGCTTTACGCGGCAAGCACAGTCACAGGCAATGTCGAGGCACTGCAATGCAATTATTGTGAGAAAACATGGTCTGCTTTCGCTGGACTTCTAATACGGTGTTATTGAGCATGATCTTCCGGTTTCGGTGGTAATCTGTCCCGTGTATATGACAATACAAACGCATCATCTATTATTGGTCTACAGCGTTCGACGGTCGAAGACATAGGCAGCAGCGCGGATACAGGCTTCAACCGGATAACCAATGATGCGACCACAGACAAGCCATTCGTGGTCGTATCGCGGTCCTGACTTTGCGCGTCCCCGTCCGATACAACACTCTGGTGTTTGTGTCCTACAGCTCGAAAAATCTCTCCAACACATGATATGACCACAAAAAGGCTACTGTGGTCATATCACGCTCCCGGTGTTGAGATCACATGTTCTGCAAGGTCAAAGACACGATATGGCCACAAAAAAGCTATCTGTGGTCACATCGTCGTCTTCGTTGTCGAGTCCCCAATCCCACGAGACACAAGCAACGATATGACCACAAACAGGATATTTGTGGTCGTATCGTGGTCATGGTTTTTCTATCGGTAATCCTACAAGGTACAAGAAACGATATGATCACTCTGCGAACAAAAAACCAACAAGCAGTAGCTTTCTGCGAGCCAGGTGTGAATATTTTGTCCCCCACGCTGACCATTTCAAATATTACATACTAGTCCCCCGGTGACTCCGATCGATCACTGCCGTGACTGCAGCGAAGGGTCCTCTGGCTTTAGAGACTGGATGTAGGAAGCAACCCTCGCAAGCTCTTCTGAATGTGTATGGTGCGCCCTCGATCCGCATGAAAGGATTCGGCATATTCAAAATCCGCAAAGGTAAACTTGCAGGATCCTGTCTCTTGGCATTGGTTCACCGACTTAGAAACAATCATCTCAATCTTTCTGCACGATGCACGTTCATACCGACCAACATGCAATGCAATCCTGAAAATTTAGTCGAGTAAACCCAGGTCCGACGCCAACGGCGGTACGTAACACTTGCTTCGATACAGAAAGTAAGCAGCCAGCAAAGCCTCAGTGATCAGCGGTCGTTTCAAACAAATCATCCGTATCGCATTTGGTGTGTCTTCTTCTCCGTAATTACAGGTGCCACTTCCTGCATCCGGGTGACCCCAGGACCCCTGAACGCAGGAATTTCCCGAATCAAGAAATCCAGCATTGGTAAGAGATTCTTCTCGGACTCTTCGCGTAACTGCTTCGCGACCTCAACGTGTCTTCATCATGTTTCGTATCTGTGCAATGAAGTTGAGCCAAAGGAACTATTTGTGTACTTCTCGCTGTCTTGCTCATCTGGTTTTTAGCCTTCCCCTCATCAATCTCTTTCAGCCAAACATTCACCGCTTTCGATGCCGCCATCGGGAGTGCCGGCATTGCGCGCCCGCTGTTATATGTCCACTACACATAAACCCACTCAGAGTTTGCCTGTGTGCTAATTGCAAACAATCTTCGACCTGTGACACCATCTTGAACCTGAAACAAGAAGGCATTCGAGAAAAGGATCCGCAAAAGATGTGCCTCAATTGATGGGTTTCAACACGGCCTCCATCCATCATCCTCAGCGTGGCTTGCATATCGCCACCTGCCCGAAAGTATCATGTCACCTCTATAGTTCAAGACATGTGCCACGGCCCTCCAGCCTGACCCGCCACTGTCCTGGAGATGCAAGACACTTCCATTTTCTTGGACACGTTATGCGGTTTCAAGACGGCCTCCATCCATCATCCTCAGCGTGTTTTGCATATCGTCACCTGCCCGGAAGCACCATGTCAATTATATAGTCCGAAACACGTGCCACGAGTCTCCAGCCTGATCAGCCACTGTCCTGGAGAAGTAATGCATCATCCAATCCATGAAGCCAAGACACAGTAGATATGTTTCAACATACTGTATCAGAACTGTCTCTCTACACACACGATGCATTCTGCTCTTTTTGCTGGCCACCCACACTTCGCTCGTCACGTCGACTTACAAAGTGGATTGTCACTCACGTTCTGTGATAGGTTTTGTGGCCAACTACACCTCGCTCGTCACGTCGACTCGCGCAGTGCATGGCAAATCACATTCCGGTCACAACAGGGCGACATGTGTAGACAGGTGTTCCGTCGTCGGCCAGACAGTCTCCATGATACAGTGACCCATACAAACGTCCCCATGGGACACCACGCCGATCGTCATTCAGCGTCAATAACTCCTGGCCCTTCAGCCACTGGATCCCAGTTACAGTCAGCGTGATCCGGAACAGCACCCCAGCCGGCCTCAGGCAGATAACATCCTAGACGCAACCGTTCGACCGAACCAACAGCTCATACCACTGTTTTCGCGGATACTACTGCAAAAACAAAATTATATATATATATATACACATTTGCATCTTGTAATATACACCAAGCCACAAAGTGCCATCATCATAGTACCTATAACGCTCCTCAGCCTCCGCAGGACTGCCACGTAGAGAGAAATATTCTCGCGCTCCCGGTTCCAGGTGTCGCCCCAGCCGTGTATCTTCTGGAACACTGGCAGCCTCACAGGTCTCGCTCAATGAGCCCATGACAACAAACATGGAGTTAACTATACCAGCACAAACTGTTTTTGCACAACAGAATGACAAGTCGTACACGGAAGTCGTAAAAGCTTACCAGGCCTCAGGGGTCAACGTGATGTACACAGTCTTGGAAGGAGGACTATACGTAATAACCATCTCCGCCGCCACAGCTCGCAAACGCAACGATCAATGCTTGCTTTGAGATATAAAGCTACGACATCACCATGTGATTCAAACAAAGATAGACTAACTCCCCAGCGAGACAAACTACTTCCCAGGGTCCTCTCCACGATTCGCAGTCACCTCTTCGGACCAAAACCTGGCCGGGGTGATGACACAACTCAAGCGACACTATGCCATCAAAGTAGCCCTCTTTCCAAGAATTCAACCAGACTGCACAACAAACACGGCTGTGACACTCTGACATCTGCCTCGCAAAGACCTAACTACAATCAAGCGATGTGCTCCATCTCGAATCATCTCAAACGAGGTAAATTCTTCCCTTTCCCTTTTCTAAAATTATTTTGAACTCATTCATCCTATTCAAACATTCTTTCTGCTTAAACTGCACCACCCTCACCGATCATCGCTCGCCAATCCCATATCAGTCCATGATGCAATGACTCGTCACGTCGCCTTGCCATCGCATGCCACAGGTCTAATCAATCTACCCATGTCCGCGACCACGGAGTCCATGTAAACCATAATGGACAATTGTCAATTGCTGACATACCCAGGGTAAACACTTGGCCACAAGAGCGTCTGTCGTGGCACCTTCGCGCAGCGTGCGCGTATGGACAAATGGCGGCTGCACAGACGCTGCTTCTCGCTAGGGCAGATCCCAGTGAGGCCTCTCGACACCGCCAGGAAGCGAAAGGCAGCCGCGGCCCTTTGCACGAAGCCGCTTTGTGGAATCAGCGAAGCATTCTGGCGCTCCTGCTGGAACACAAGGCCGATGCCAACATAAAGGGTGTTTACAAGGGTCAATGGAGGACTCCTTTGCAGATCGCAATGGCAAAGCGCCATGTTGATCTGGTCAAGCTCCTGCAGATGCCTCCACATGCTGGGCCAAGAGCCACCTCAGTGCTGTTCACCTCTTGTGATCCCGCTGATGAAGCTGCTGACGCTCTAGTTCAAGTTTTCAAGTTGACGGGCCAAGAACTGATGCTTCACCTCGCGGCCCTGCTGCCCAATGTGAGCAGCAGCAGCACATGAGCAGCTTGCAGGAGGAGGAGCCATCCAAGACCATGATGCAATGACTCGCCACGCCAACTTGCCACCGCATGCCACAGATCAATCTACGCAGTGTCGTCGCTGCGACGTCCATGTCTCCTGGTAATGCCGGTGCGACACTCCGTCGCACGCTGCTGAAACTTCTCTAAGCTCTTGGCTATGCCGACCGGCGGCCCCCTTTCCAGTAACTCTCGGGGCGGCGGTCGCACTAACAGCAGGTCCGACAAACAGGTCACTCTGGAAAGCATCACATACAGATGCAACCACCACTCATCATCGTCCTTTTCTTTCTGACGACCACAATCCAC
>JBAHVQ010122106.1:0-24801 GCA_036872915.1 Nanipora kamurai | reverse complement strand
CTTTACTGGAAAACTTATGCACGGAGCATTTATTTGTCTTATTTGTTGAATTCGAATGAGGGTATTTACTTGGTATGTTCTTATAAATATGGAAAATACTTTACGTGATATTTAAAACCCAGTTTAAAACACGAGACGACATCCAAATATTTTTGACCCGATAAAACATTTACTGCTTATTGTGTCTTTGTTGCATCTAAAGACGCGTCACAATCGTGATGTTGTCATTGTGATTTCTTGTCTTAATGTTTTTATTTATAATATTCCTGCCAGTTCATTTCAGCTGCACATGTTTGGTGTCTTTTCTTGCTAGATGCGCAGGCCGTTTGCTATATTTATTGAGATACGATGTATTTCATTTTATCCAGGGGCAAATGTTTTGATTGATGACCGAGATAACATCAGACTAGTAGACTTTGGGATTGCCAAAGATTTAGAGGTAACTAAAAATTTGAATTTATCGTGAACTAACGCATGTCCATTTAAACGTGTATTTAGTAAAAACAGTAACTTATTGTCTGATAAGTACAGCTGCAAACGGCAACTGCAGCAATTAATTAGAATTTTGAGTTTGCAGTTTGATACTGTTAAAGTCGTAGAAAATTTTGGATGATCAAACTGTGGAACGCCATGTACTCAGAAAAAAACTCTGAAGCTCTAGTCGGGACTCGAACCTGCAACCTTCTGAATGCTACCCAGACGCTCTAATCATTGAGCCATCTGAGTTCTACAGTTTGATCGGTAAAAATTTCCCAAGATTTTACAGCGGTTAACTCGACGATTTTTTTGTCGATTTTAAAAACGGCGGCCAAAACAGCTCACGTCAGAGACAATACTTGTGCAACTGTTACAAAATAACAGTTTATCTACATTTTACCGTTCTAATACATTCAGTCCTATCTTTATTAGTAACATTTTGTTACAGATTATAATTACCTTGAACTTACTGTATGTTTCCTTAGGCGTATGCTCGAACTCGTTCCCTTTTTCCTCTCTTTTCTACTACCCTTCTCCCTCCAACTCCCTCCCTCCCTCGGATACTACCTCGCCCTTTCTCTCACTCTCCCCTCCTTTCTCCTTCTCACACTCCCTCTCCTCTTTCTCTCTCCTCCGCCCCCTCTCCCATTTCCCTCTGCTTCTCCTCCTGTCTCCCCTTTCTCTCTCACTCTCTCCTCCCCCACTCCTTCTCTTTGTCCTCCGTTCCCCTTCCCCACTTTCCTCCCCTTCTCCCTCTCCCCTTTTCTCTCTCACTCTCTCCTCCCGCAATCCCTCTCCCCTCCATCTTCCCACCATCTTCCACCCTCCTGTTTCGCCTTTTTCTCTTCCTGTGTACCTCACTCCCGTTTCTCTCTCTGTCCTTATCTCTCCCTTCCCCCAGAAACAACACTCTTTCCAACCTCCATTTTTCCTCCATTCGACGTAGCTTCATCCTTGTAGCCGTTTCTTTAGAAAGTTCTCACGTCCACCGGGTCGACGACGAGAAGTCTCTATGGTACAATTTACTGGTCGAGCCCCGAGCACATCAATGCAGAATCTCCTTCTTACGTTTTTGACATTTGGTAGGTTGTTCGAAGTTAACGTTGGCTTGAGATGCTTGAGATAAAGTGCATAAGCCATTTCCTTAATTTTTGCTACTTACTACTTTCCAAATAAGCTCTCAAGAGACGCTTGTCCGAAACGTGTGGTGTACTCATTTTGTAACTGAAGAGAGACATCTTATTCTACCTGAGATGGTGTCAATAGAGACCTTAAGATTCACGTTAAACAGTGCGGCAAACGTCCAAGTTGACCGTGCTGGTTAAAGGACTGTTACAAGAAAGAGAATTTTTTTACATTAAAGTTGAACGTCCATTCACTTACGTGACGTTTACAAGTCAAACCTCATATCGCGAGGGGGCTTCAAAAATTTCAGCCACATGACCATCTTTTACGCATGCCAGCGCCCTGTTAGGTTTTAGGTAGCTCCCTAAAGTTTCTATGTTTACAGGATGGCATGCAATTAGTACGGTCTCCATTTATCGGCATTTCTATCTTTAAAATAGTTGTAAGTTCGCTGCAAAGTGTGTCTACTTGTAGAAGTAGCGTGGTAAACTTGTAATATTTGTCGAATTGTGCAATTTTCGATCATTAATATGGTAATAATAGCGTTGGAAGATCGTCGTATTGTCACGATTATCACATTTAAGACAAATTATCTTCGATTTCTTGGGTGAATTTTTCTGAAAATTGGTATGAGGCTACATGTTCCAGTGAAGAATAAAATATCCAAATATCAGGGGAAGATGTCAAAGTAGATTTCTTGCAATAAACTTAATGGATTTTAAAAGATTCTGTATTATGAAATATTTTAACATTTGATATGTTGTTACACTTATTGTATTTGCATTATATAGCAAATCGTAAAGAAATACCCCGAAGCAAACATCCAAAAAGTTCACATTTGCAGTGACGCGGTCGCTAGTGTCGTGACAGAATAACGATTCGGCAAGATCACTATCTACGCATGCGTGCTGAGCCGTATTTAGCTACCAGTCTCCTATTAAAAATTAATCTAAGCAGCCGCCTTAACTGGATAATAGAAGACAAGTTTGACCAGAAAGCGTTCCAATTTGTCTTGGCTTCGCCTCGGGTAACAACAGCGATCTCGGGGCCACCAAACAAACTAACACTCGGAAACAGTAGACTTTATTACTAAACTATTGTAAACATTAATAACCGCAGACCTATTGTGACATCCGCTAACATTGAACTGGTTTACAACCTTAGCTGTACGAAGGTACAAGGTACTAATAAAAACATTCATATTTTCTTTCTTTCGTAGAGATGATTTAAATTGAAAGGTTTAGAAAACTGCCGGAAATTAGCGTAGAAAAACTGACGTTTCGAGCGAAGGCCATTCGACGTAGCAGCTCTACTTTTATATAAATGATTTAAAGTGAGGTTGCTTCGACACTTTACTCCGCAAAGTAAACACATGTAATCTTCACTGATCTTATAACTGGACTGCGGGTCTCTGATACTTTTGTGTTGTTAAAAGTGTCAATTGACCGGCGCCATCTTGGTGAGTCATCCGACGAGCAATACTACATAAAAACATTCAGAATTATCTTCCGATGGGAAACTTCTAAAAGATGCCCTACCTTAGTCAAAGTTTCGGTTTACCGACAAATATTGTTAGCTTTCAAAACGTTGTCAACTCACTAAACTCGCTTTTCTCTCGAATTTGGTCCCATGTCCCTTTTCCATCTCATGATAGACATCTTGCATGTGATTGGTTGAAGAGGGTTTATGTCATACGAAGATGGGGTACTTTTGAGGACATTTTCCAGACGTTCGTCTTACACCCCAGCAGTGTCCAAGCCGTTCCCATGCTCTCACCGGTCACGAGTAGAAGATCCGTCTAGCGTGAGCTCCTACGTGAGTTTCTGCGGTTGAGGGTCGTACATTTCAAGTGACATAATTTACTTCTTTTGTATTGACTAGGAGCGTTGGTTGTACCGTCGTTGAAATGTTGACCACGAAACCTCCTAATCATGATCTAGAATTTTTGCCGGCCATGAAGCGAATTTCAGAAATGAATGTCCATCCACCCGACAATTTGTCTCAGTTGGCCAAGGAATTCATAGGAATGTGTTTTAGGTAAGTTCTATCAATTAAGAAGTGCCAAGTGGATTGACGCAGGATCTGGCGAGACTTCTGTGTTTTGATACTGTGATCCAAACACTTGGCTTTCCCAAGTGCTTGGGTCGCACTGTTCTGACAGGAAAATTCATTTGGTTTTTCTTTCGTAAAATAACCACAGACAAAAGGCTGCTATCCTTAACTACCGCTCGCTTGCAGCTCGCCTTGTAAATCAGATACAGATCGGCTGCTCATGCTTTATCAATTACAAAGAGAGTGATAAATATTTATCACACTGCTTTTCTTGGAAGAGTGTGATAACTACGGCAGGTATCAATTTCTCGCCCCCAACGCTTCTTTTAAGGTAAATGAAAAAATAATCCTTGTAATTTTGAGTGAGTCGTGATGTTCAATCCTTCACCTCACTCGTTACTATTGATTATTCCCTTCATGTATTCAACGCTGTGCAGTCTAATGTAAACCATTCAAGGCTATGAAACCCTATTGCACACGCCATGACGAATTCATAATTACCTTATACTAAGATATCATAAACAAGTAATAAATTTGGCGCATAACTTCCACTAAGATTTTCATTTTTAAGATTTTTAACGTGTGTTTTATAGAAGTACAAAAGAAGTTGGAATTCATCATGGTATATAATGTCATCGATTTTCTTTTTAGGGTCAAGGAGAAACGTCCAAGTGCTGCTCAGTTGCTAAAGAACGAGTTCCCTACAGAAAATGCACCGGATGAGGAGAACTAATCAGCACGGAAAAGATTGACGTTTTGTATTTCTTGCCGAGCAAGTACGCGTCTATCTTCAATCAGCTGGTGATACCAATTTTACCGAAGAATTAATACCAAAATTCCCAAGTTCTTAAAACTAACAAGACGATGGGTAAACATTTCAGTTGTAATGAATGATATTAGTGCAATTGTTGTATGTAATATCGAAAGTGGAGTTCTACATAGGCAGTTTTGAACGATGCACAAAACGCCCAAAAGTATTACTCTGAAAAAAAATACAAGAGAAGAAAGCACTGCGAAGGTTAGAGCAAAAGTCTTTCATCGGAGAAAAATGTCCACATTTTTACTCTATACTTCGCTTGTGCAGTCTTTAGTGATGGTGTAATTTCATTCCAACATCTTGGAAATGGAGACTGAATTTAGAAGCTTAAAAAAAGTTTGCCTGACATCAGCATCAAGCTATCAGCATTAAACAGCATCAAGCATCCTTCACGTCGCCACAGCACTTCTATTCACAACAGCCAAGTTACTACAACTTTTTCCCCATTACTAGTTAAAAGTTAACGCTAAAACATGCGGATAACTATTTTAATTTAAGACCAGCAATATACCTATACGTTCTCCATCATTCTCAGGTTTTCATCATTCTCATTCTCAGTTTGGTGGGACGAGAAAGGAACCTTAAATTTGCTATACGTTCAGTATAGATGTAAAATTTGAACGAGAGTTAATAGAATATGCCGTGGAAAATGCTTATAAAATGGATTAGATATCTCCCATTGAGCTGTTGGTAATTGTAATATGATGGCTATTTCTGACTGCTCTGGCCTGGCGTTCCAGTAGAGTGCTTGCACGTTTGGCCAGAGACCTTGGGTTGGATTTCCGGTTGGGGAAGTCAGAAACTTTCCTACAGTGGTGATTTGGCTTCATTCGAACTTAGTCCTCTTATTCCGATATATACGCTTCTGAAGGACAATCTACACATTATGCTTATAGTAATAAAATAGCATTCAATTCTCTAGTTTAGTGGGGTCTTTTCTTTTAAGCTGGTTCGTTATGGTAGTTTGTTTTATGAGAGCAAAGCCATAGGACAGCTCACTGGGTGAAGAACAACGTCCAGACCCTGTTGGCAGCGCGATGGATTAACCAACTGTCCTTTCGATCAAGTAAATAAAACAACACAGAGTAACCCATTTTGCCTTATTAATTATGTAACCTCGAGAATCTACATCGATACATTAGACAAAAGCATTTGACGACCAACCGACGTTCGTCAAGCTCGTTTCCTCAGAAAAACGATTTCTGAGGAAATGAGCTTGACCAACGATTGTTGGTCGTCTGATACACGCCAAGCTCCCACATGAACCGTCTTCGTGTTCAGCAATTAATACGAAAGTATTTCTTTGTTCTTGAAAACACTCGTTCACATCGTTTACCTGTCCTTCGCTGCCGGCAGCTCATGAGTAAAGAATGCCTCGCGTGCGTCCCCTGATTGATATTAGGAAGTTTACAAAGACACGACGCCAACGCTAAGGACGACGGCACGGCCTTACGATGAGATTTCTCTTCAAAATCATTTTAAAAACAAAACAAACGAATAATTTGTGGTCCCTAGAATATTCTTCACGCCGTCCTGGCACACAAGACGTAAGGATGAGCATTTCTACGTTTTAACGACGACGTCGGCACTTAAAACACGCAGAGCTTTGAGCTTGGGATGGAACGAAAAACGTTAATTGACCAGCCAGAATTACTTTGAAGCATTTACCAGAAAGAAAAGGAACACTTTGTGTTATGTATGTGCACTTTGCTTTACGAACCTAGAATTTAAAGCACTTCGTTAACCGGCGTCGGCGTTGCAACTTTCGTGAACTCTCTATTATATAATTCGTGTCTGGTCCACTCGGTGGGATACGATTTACACCTCTGGTAACTGTACGCGTTCATCGAGAACATATGTAATACGTTGTCACAGTTCCCAACAATCTTAAAGCTGCTGTTGCACGAGTTGAATAACCCAGAATCTGCTTGTTTTAGTATACGGTGACAACTTGCACTCCTTTGCTATTCACAGTCAATTTATCCCTGGCGCTGCGTCAGAAACGCTCCTTGATTTACCGATTGTGTTGCGTTGCTATTCAAAGGATTGATCTGGCAATTCTAGCGTGTGCGTAGTTTCGACAATGCGTCACACACGCATCGTGAACAAGGCCTGTGCATGCATGTTCACGTGAAGTCGGTGCAGTTGATAGACCGGTTTACACGCGATTAAAAGTTCCCAAATTTAGAAAAGTGTTGCGTTGGATAGATACCAAACAGCGAAATTGGATTTTCGCACCAATTACACCAAATATGTAACTGGACTCGAGTATTTACACGGTTTTGATTGATATATTGATAGATTTATTGGATCACTGTTTTGTCTAATGTGCTGTGGTTTAATGCTCCCAAGAATCACTTCTCATTTAAGATGAACCTACAAGCACCATTCGTCGAAGTTCGTTAGAAATTGTCTGAGATTAATTTGAAACGTCTCTTATAACACCGTTTCCACTGCAAAATTAAGAGGGATTCATTTGACGAACCATCACACGCTTTCGACTCAGCGATTGGATCGTTAATTTGATTGGTTTGAAGTGGCACATGGTTCCCTTCTATGAAGAGTTAACTACCAAGAATGAAGTTTTAAAGCTTACAAATTCTGTGGGACTAGAGTAAAAGACTTTTTACCAACGCTTGATATTATTTCTGACTCTGCGATTGTGTCTTCCAGCACACTGATCTTTGCTGAGGAACGAATCACCGGAATTCTAGCTGCCTCATTTCCGGCTCAGTTACTTTAGGATCCAACACAAATAAACAAATTTTGTGTTGTTATTTAACTAAAGCGTTCAAAATCTCAATTGAAAGTAACGTCTCATCACTGCGATGGAACAGCTGTAGTCTACCGCGCAACGCACACTCAACAAAGTGTCACGCTAATTTCATCCGATTAATCTATCTAAAAACCAAGGCCAGCCGATAATTTGAAAAAGTATAAAACAAAACATATTCCGAATAAATTAAATATTAATAAATATATAAATATATATAAAAATATATTATTAATAAATTACCGTTTAAACATTCTCTTGTTTTTTGGCTCATATCTTGAGTTATACAAGATGATTTTATTCGGAATATGTTTTGTTTTATAATCTATCCAAACTTCAGACTTTTCCAGATTCGAATGTACATCATTTATCCGATTAAGTGCGCTTTTAGAATCCCCCCGCCTTGTAGACGTAATTGTTTTGAATAACTACTCTCTCATCAAGCGCACCCTCAAACTTTGAAGGGCGTGCTTATCGGATCTTTGTCTAACAGAAAAGAAAGACCCAATAATCAAGCCATTGCGAAGGGTACGTACTAAGCATCATTTTCACCGGAAATTTCAAATGTAAAACGTAATTGTTTCTAAACGGTTCATTACGAAATTGTCGTTTTTATCTTGTGTATATTCGACTTTGTGAAATTTCGAAGACTAAGATTACCAATTATTTTTGAATTTTAAGTCTCCCCTCCCGCGCACTCCACAAAGGTCGAAGTCCAATGAGTTCACCGTGCGCTTGATTGAAAAAATAACGTTTTCCCACATTTTATAAATACATCAGATTTATGAGCATTTCTATGTATGCTACAAAAATGGAATTAGAAGCGAATCTGAAAGTATCCACGCTAGTGTTTCAAGAAGCCTGAAGGCTGTTTACCATTGCATTGTAAGTCCATCAGAAACAACGCAGTTTACGTAAATGGAAGTACGTTTCATACGCTTTACGTAATATCGCCGTCGTATCAAGCCGGCCTTCGCAAACTATACGACCACGCTGATAGAACAAGTGAGTTCTAACG
This sequence comes from Nanipora kamurai, assembly GCA_036872915.1. Taxonomy (NCBI): domain Eukaryota; kingdom Metazoa; phylum Cnidaria; class Anthozoa; order Scleralcyonacea; family Helioporidae; genus Nanipora; species Nanipora kamurai. The sequence continues at coordinate 16,539 of JBAHVQ010122106.1, read as the reverse complement.
TTGATGTGTTATTGTTTGTGTACAGCCCCCGCAAAATGTTTGAGAGGTCTACGATGGTCATAAGGAAAACAGCCTAATTTTAAATACTGTTCAGTGGCCCTTGACCTCAATTGAAGAACAATGAACCTTGTGGTTCGACATTCACATCGGCAGTCGAAAGCCGATAGTCGAAAATCCACGATAATTAAGAACAGATGTTATGATTGCAACGTTTCCAAAGTTCCAGGAGTTCAAATAGACCAATTCTTCGTGTGGGATAAACATATCGAATATATTTCGAAGAAAACTTCGGCTGGAATAAGTGCGAAGAGATGCAATGAACAAAAAACGAACAACATACTTCGGTATGTCTTGCTGTTACGTTTGGATATTCTTTGGTGATCACTCAAAAGGAAATTATCCTATTTTGAGAGAACCCTCGCTACGAATCGATAAGCTTTGTCGTCCAAAACAGCCAAAACAGGTTGTGTGAGTGTGATATGGAAAAAAGTTAACTTTTCCAACACAACACGAAGTAGGTTTTCGAAAGTAAATGAAAGCCCATTCACCTCAAATAGTCCTAAAAGAAACAATGATTCTGTAGGAATTTTTAATCAAACATGTTTACATCCATTCCCCTTGGCCTTGACACCAGATCATTTCCCGTGTTCGCGTTAAAAATAAACAAGACATTGATGAAAAATAGTTCTCGAAAAAACTTTTCTGAAAATTTTAAAACGAAGGTGTTGACGTGGATTTGGCTTCTGCAAAAACAAATGATGGCTAAAATTAATGAACCTAATATTGTTATGTTTGAGCTAGCCGAGGATCGCGGCGACCGGAGAATATATAAAAACAATTTAAAAACATACCCTAGTCAGATTTCTTTTGTTACGTAGTTTTGGAAACCTGCTGAGCTGGACAAACTTGTTCCAGGGTTATCACCATGTATGGACAGTATGGAAATTGATAGAAAAAAAAGTATAACAAGGTGCCAATTCTGATTGGTTGAAGGCTAATTGGTGGACTTCTTGTGGGAGACCTTAAAATCACTAACTACGTGCCTCCCGGCCACCACTTTGCTTAGTTCTGAACGCCGGCTGTTGAACTGCATTCAGTGAACTCTGCTGTGCGGAGACATTTCCGTAAGAATGGCCATAAAGTTATTACACGGCATTCGACGACATATACTCCAATGTCGACATAACGAACATGAAGAAGCCAATACAAAGGAACATTGCGTAGCGTCCTATATCGAGAATGAGAAGCGAATATACCTGGACACGGCGAGCTGGTTTTGGGGAAATCTTTCGAATCGTCAAGCTGAGTATTTACTGCACGATGCTAAAGACGGCGTGTTCGTCGTTCGCAACAGTTCGATGGAGGGATTCCTTTACTGCATTACCTACAAACTTGACCGCAAAGTCGCCAGCTTGCGAGTGTTCGAGAAAGATGGCCAATTGTCGTTGAACTTCGATGATCCAATGCAAGTCAGAGCTGCAACACTCCACGGACTCCTTGCCAAACTTTTGAATGCGTCCGTAAAACATGGCTCTGTTTGTAAGCTGGAACGATCGTCGAAAGCTGTGCCGCTAAAGTTAAACAGTCCAGTGAACCGTCTCTCCAGTTTGAAAGCGCACTGCAGGCGAGTAATACGAATGTCATGTACGGACGAAACGATAAACGCTTTAGCGCTTCCAAGGCACCTCAGGTCGTTCTTGCTTGGAATGTAGGAGAACGATTCCGGGGCAAAACTGGGTGAGTGAGCATCATTTTGGACTGGATGAGCGCGACTCCACTATAAATACTTCGAAATTTGTTTGTAGTCGAGTGTGAACGTGCGGCTTCATAGTATCAAACGTTACCCGTGGAGCATTATTTTCGTTAAGTTTGCATTATTTATTGGTAAGACTCTAACGCTGAGAGTGAACACATTCAGTTACAATTATAGCCTTCGTCGACGTCCTCGAAGAAAACTGGTGGTTGATGATTCGCGCTGTATAATCGTCTTAAATGGAGTGAACATTCGAGGTTCAAAATCGTGGTATTATGCAACTGTGATGGACATAGGATAAGGGAGTCGAACTTTACCCAGCAAAAAGAGTCAATATTTATGGAACATCAATATAACCCAATCACACGTACGTTGCTGAATCAATAAATATAACATTTGCCTTTGTGCTGGCCTTGACGAAAATAAAAGTTATTCGTCTCTGTCGGCCTGTCTGAAATGATACCTGATCTTCTCATCTACCATCAAATATCACAAATTCCAGTGGTCAGATCTTTCAACTAAACGAAATAAGGCCAAAAAATGTATCTTGTAGATCAGCTAATCGTTATGTTTTTAAGTTCGATAAAACCATTTTCTCCCACAGTCGCTTCTCAATTGGGCTCGAAGGCTGGGACTTCCCTGGACTTTGTCTTTGAGATTAGTTTCTCAGTTCCTCTTTGACAGATGTCATGTGCGCATTCTTTCGTTTTCGTGCTGTGAGATAAGGTGGCGCGTGACTTCGACGAGCCGTGAACAAGCGGCAGGTAACTGGACTTTGGCACGAGTAAGACACAGGGAATGAGTACCCAAACGCACAGTCACTCTTTCTTAGCAATATTATTGTCCACTGCAACCATCATGCGTTCCCAGATTTGCATGCCTTGACAGGTTCAAGGCCTCTTAGAGCCAATGTACAACCACTACTCACGGTTTCGCTTTGTTTTTTTACACCAGCGATTATTGGACGTTTTTGTGAGAGTCCATCAGTCATGACTTTTCACAGGGACGTTGGTCACAACTGACAACTGATAAATGTATCGAAGGTACTCTGGTAATATCTTTTGGAATGAATAGTTTTGACATAAAATAATTGGGCTGACATAAAAAAACAATGAGGATTAAGTTGAGGAAATATGCCCGAACTCCGCTGTCAGTTATCGTTTTGCATGACGTTAAATTTACCTAATGCTGAACACTAATCTGGATCATATGTCGGAGCTTGGTATATACAGGGGATATATCTTGGTATACATGGATATATGTATCTTGGTATATATATGGGATATATCTTGGTAGATATATCTTGGTATATATGTGGGAGCTTGGAAAATATCAACGAACGTTCTTCAAACTCGTAACCTCGGGAAAACGATTTCTGAGGTTACAAGCTCAACGATCGTTCGTTGGTCGTCTGTTAAATTTACCCTCACGAACTTTGTCTCTGTTTCCGTTATTTATATGCAAGCAAAGCTTTGAGTAGTATTTTGCTAGTCCTAGTTTAAAAGATTGGTAAGATTCCAAAGAAGGATTCGCCGTTAAAAAAACAAGCCCACTAAATTTAGGTCATTTACTTCATCATGAAAAACAAACTAAAAAGAAAATGTTTTACGATTCATAAATTGGAGCAAATCCAACGTGGTATGACGCAGTGACATGGATCGGGCTCGCCCAAGATAGAACATTTCCCATTAAATTCCTGTCTCAAATATAATCTGAATGGCATGCGCTGCAGCAGTGTTTCTGTTCGGCGTACCGACAAATGTTCTTTGGTTTACTTATGTTTACAGAGCTTCAGTCCACCTTCACTAACGGACACATTCGTAACGAACCTGAATTCCAAGGATGTAGACCTCCAAAACTCGTCCACTAGCGAAGGTACATAGCCTTGAATGTGAACGCCCTCAGGAAGTAATCGACTGTTTAGTAGCCTCCCTGTTGATGGGCACTCCATGTCATCGACGTAAGTGCCCGACTGCCGCCCTGACCGATAACCGACGGGAAAACTAGGGAAAATTTCTAAAGCATACGGCCCGTTTTATGGTGGTGAGTTTGGAAAAATCTTAGCTAAGAATTATCGTATTCTGGGGTTCGTGTTTATATGGGTAAGGAATCTCAGCGTGGCGTGATAAAAATTTTCCATATAAACATCTCGTACCGAGTTATTCGGCATACCGCAATGAAATTTCAACTTCTCGTGTAACTTGGTGTCACGTTCATATAAACACAGCGTATATTTTAACCCTGCAATCCGTGCAACTCAGCTGGCCAAGTAACATGCCTCAATATGTAAACGGGATCAACAGCTCCTTCCTGAGTATGAATTATTACCATGATTTCCCCACGTTTAACATGTCGAGGAATGATAATTGAGGAATGTTACTTGCATCACATGGACTTTGAACTTTTCACCGCAAACTGACAATATGCATGCGCACTGTAGCTTCCTGTGAATTTGCTTAACGTGTGAATTTCCTGTAAAATGATGGAAATCGTGCTTTAATCCATGTTAGTTGGAGAGAAAACAAACGAACTTCTTTCAGGAACTGCGCGGTTACAGAGAGCCATAATATGATGCACTGAAATTGAAAGTAAACGAGCTCATTACGAAACACCAAAACAACGTCCGTTTGTTATCTACTCCGAATGATATCATTAACAAAAAAAGGCCTTACTCCTTCTGGTCTTGGAACCAAGACATCATACCAACGGAATAAAAAGCTGTTTTCGACTTTCCTGTAGGGAAATCGGGCTACTAAAGAACGTTTCAATCACCTTATTTCAATCTAGTATCGTGATTAAATCCAGCACTTGTGTCTTGTGATCCTGAGAAATCTAGGAAGGGGAATCCCGGAGTAGTTAAGAGGTGCGATTCCCTGCCGTGATTATAGTTCACTAGCCAGATGTTTGCCAGAATGTGATCCTTGTATTTGTTTCTTTTTATGTCGAACGTTCAAGGTAATAGCTTTGCGCGCAGTTGCTATAGATCAACCCGAAACTAAGACAAACAAACTGAAATGGACACTAAAGAATTTACAAATTATCGTTTTTTCTATCGTCTGCCACTATTGGATCAATAGGAAGATTCACAAGAATTGACGTCAGCTGTGCGCAATGCCATTCTAAATCTCAAAATGTTTGCATCATTGAAATCAAAGGTACAACGTTTTGCGAGTTACTCAAACTTATTTCAACGACTAAAGGAACAGACTTGGGGAACACAGTGGACTACATTTACCGAACCGAGCTTGGTAACTAAAAATGAATCCTACGTGTTAATAATTTTTTATAAAAAGATGTCCTTACAGCTTTGCATGAACAAAATGTCATGGGTCAGATCATTTTAAAGTGATTTATACAATAAAAAATGCGACGCCAGAAATAGCTATTTATATAAATGGCTGCTCCACTCAAGCCGAGAACAACCTTTATATTAGATAATCAAAAGAGTTGGGAAACTGCCAGAACTTAAGAATAGAGAAACTGAAGTTTTGAGCGAAAGTTCTTCGTCACGTTTCACTCCGACGACGAAGGGCCTTCGCTCGAAATGTCAGTTTCTCTATTCTTCAGTTCTGGTAGTTTCCCAAAGCTTTTGATAATCTAAAAGCTGTTCAAAACTGCCGGCGTAGCACTCTACCTTTATATGATTACTCTGATGATGCTTCATGTGTAGCCACGAAGCATCAGTTAATAAACTTTATATCTACTTTTCTCCGTCTAAAACCAGCCGACAACTCAAGGAAATAGTTGTTTTTGTAATTAGTCTGTCTGATATGTCTTTGAAATAAAGAAGAAATATCACAACTTCAGTGTAATTCTCTTGATCTTTGCTCATATCTTGAGTTATCAAGACGACATTATAGTTCGGAGTTTGTTTCTTCCTTTATTTCTTCATCTATTTCTTCATCTCATTCTTGCGCATTATGTATTATGGGCTCTTTGAAAATAATATGCTGGGTTTTGATCTTGCTGAACAGACCGCGCTTTCCTCCCCCTTTACCAGGCAGGTTTGCAGGAGGTCTCCCCTTGACGAGTAAAATTGTCTGGCGTTAACCAGAGTAAAATTATCTAGCGTTAGCCAGAGTAAAATTAATATGCTGCCATTTGGCAACAGTGTCCGGTAAAGGGTTAAGGTGATAGTTTTCACCTTAACCCTTTATCGTCTGGCGTTAGCCAGAGTAAACTTGTCTGGCATTAGCCAGAGTAAAATTAATAAGTTGCCAATTGCCCGGTAAAGGGTTAACTTTCTCAAGTGACGATGTACTTCAAGTAAGACGCAGCTCACATAAGAGCTCCGTCTGACTGTTAGACGTCGATTGTGCATGTCTCGAGCGTAGTTTTTGTAGGTTTTACTCGGTTTACAACGAGATCTTGTATGTTTTTAGGAGTTGTGCATGAGAACTCTATACACCCGATATCTCATGGCTTTCTCTGCTGAAGTACAGCTTAGATCGAGTTTCAACCAAATGACGAACTTTGGCTCGAAAGGTTTCCATCTTTCGTAGCTTAGCTTATTTAGGGGACATGACACCATACCCTCTCGCCTTTGGAATTTCATTAAAAATTTACAGATACGTTTGTTGGATACTTTTATTATTTTTGACTGGAAATACATCTTTCCTTTCGAATGAAGCACAAAAATTATCATAAACCCTGTCTACACTACAAATTTTGCGCGTGGTAAGGCCATCAACGTGAACCTATTCACATATGACCAAGTAAACTTTAATCAGATAACTACACAGAGCCGGAATCATATACTAGTCACTGAGGTGAGAGGCACGTGCACTATCACAGTGCCACCAGTATCCCTCGGCAATGATGACGCATTTGCACATGTGAACACACAGCAGCAATCGCGACGTGTCAAGTTCAGACTTTGGACTGCGAATAGGAAATTCCTAACCACAAAATATTTGACCTTACATCCGTTCAGGAAAAAAAAAGCATAAACATGTTTAAAGCCAGTTTGACTCAAGCTGTTGAAAAAAAAATGTTTTCTTCTATAACTCATGTATAATTCAGATGATGATGACAAATGAATGACGTACCAACCAAGACGGAGGTTTGGATACGTGATCTTAATTAGCATAACGTCCTGACAACTTTTCCTGGTAAGATTTTCTCCAAAAATAGGGATCTATTTGAGAAGTTACAACCAGTGACAGATGTGTTGGGACACTTCTTTTTGTACGGTGAAATTTTCCTTGTCTCATCCCCTCCCTCTGTTCAATGTTGGTCGCCCCTTTAGCCGTACTCAACTTTGAAAAGAGTGGGGGAGTAAGGGATAGCACTTATTTAGTTCGAAAAATGTTATACATATTCAGAAAAAATTCTCACTGTTTTAGATATCGGATGAAACACACTTTCCCGTGAAAATATTGAGAACGCACGGTCATGCAAAAGCAAAACAGAAACATTCTCTGACATAAAAGAATTTACTTAACGAGCTTTCGGCCGCCGGTCTGTGCCCTTCGAAGGTAGAAGATTTGCCAGTTGAAGGCCACTAAACCTCTTCCAGTTAAAGGCCACAGAAAGGCGGCCAAAAGCTCGTTATTAAAAATTCTTTTCCGTCAAAGAACGTCCCCGTTATTACTCGTTCTTGTCAGTTGTGTTTAATATGATGTATTACCTCCAGGTTTTTGACAGATAATCAGCGTCGAAGAACAGATTTTCTCAAGTTTTTTACAGTCAAATGTCTCTTTAACGAATTTCCTATTCTGATTCGAACTCGTTCCCCGTTAAGTAAACTTAACTAACCAAAAAATGAAAACAACGAAGATGCTGCGGAGTCGCTATTTCAGGTCTCGGCACTCCAACGAGATTAAAAAATATACGTCAAATCCCGAAACAAGAATTGTGAACACCCCAAATGGCCCTTCAAACGATAGTACTTTTTCTTCTGATCCATCGTTCACGAAATCGTTGAATTAAAGACCAAGTTAGACCCATTGTTTCAATATTATTATCATTACTATTGTTACAACTATAGCTACTATACTCATGATTACTATCGTTATTGTTATTATCATTATTAACGTATCATATCATTTATTAGTATTGAACTCCCTAAATTCAACCTACATAAGCTCGTTTTATACATTTTGCAGATGATCTTTCAGCTATTTTCACTCATAAAACTTTCCGATCAAAGTTCACCAAGGAAATAGTAAACAGTGAAGAGATAATAGAGAAAAGAGTACATATATAGTAAAGTAAACAACAACGAACCAACGGGGAGTAGTGTTTGTTATTATATTCGTTTTTAGTACTTAAAAAATGTACTTAAAATCGGGACAGCTTAGCACTAATCCGTCTGGTTGTGGAGGGTTCTAATTCAATTTTAAAGTTTTTTAGATCATCCTTGAAGAATTGTTGACAACTAGTTGTCGTGGAGCCAAACGTTGACGCAAGATCGGGTTTGGCGTCGTAATTAAGTTCTTTAAATCTCATTCAGTTGCTTATAGGAAATGATGGTTTGAAAGAGATTTTAATGCGCCTGGCATGAAATATTCTTGTCATTATTTCGCTTCGTTGTTCGTGTCAGAGCTAACCCAATGGAAGGACTTTGGAGACATTACAGCTGCCGATGAGCGCTGAGGTTTTCTTGGTTGGCCGATTTTCGAGATTTGTCTCTTCGTTACTAGACAATTAGCGAGCAGAAATTAAATCAGGACGCGCATTAAAGTCAACACGCGCATAGTTCGTTGTCGTTTGTACTTCTGAAGTTGTCGGAAATGTTACTGCTCTTGGTTCCGTTGCGAAAGTTAATGACCTCAGATTTCACGGCATAGCGCAAAACAGAGAGCCTCAGCATCGCAGGGCTCGTAGGGAGGTTTTTTAGTTCATTTGTAAGCTTGATTGGTTGACCAGTGGACCCGGTCATCGGACGGCACAAGTTCATATCCTGCACTAAACAACTAAATTTCTTCACGGACTTTTGCGTGGTAAGGTAACCACAGAACTTCTTCTTCTATAATGCTACCCTGAGGATAATTCTGAAACATTTTCGGAGCCATCTCAAAAATTCTGACACTGATCGAATAAATGTCGGTAATTAAGTTAATATGAATGGAGGTCATTAAGGCAGCTGTGGTTTAACAGGTACAATTTTTATCATGAAATTTAAGTACTGCAGATCAGAAATGCGTTATACCTATGAAAGTATCACATATCAAGTAGTGCGATTATGTGTTGTTACTATGTCAACATAAACGTCGGAACTTTGGCATGTTTTTATGATTATCCTAATTAAGACGCATTATCTTCGGTTCTCTTGGATGAATTTTAGTAAACTGCTATCAAGATAGACAGTTAACAGCGAAGAATACCACAACAATGGATTAGGCGAGGTTGTCGAGACAAATTTTCTGTAGTGAAGTCATAAGATTCCACAAAATACTGTCTTATTGAAAATTTTTGAAAGTCAGTTATATTGTTTCCGTTGTTCTGTAATACTTTATTTACCAAGTTTTAAAGATTTCATTAGAAAAAAATATCCAAGAACTTAAGTCGTGCTTTGACACGGACTGTTCCCATCAATTTCGAAATGTCTTGGAGGCATTACCAGATTTTCCTCGAGGGGATTTCCGAAATTCCTCGAGAGCTGTTCCAAAATTTCTCGGGAATCTATACTCGAAGAGCACATTCGTGGTTCCGTGTTGACTCCAGCACGGCCATGTTTGTGAACAACTTCAAAGCTACGACGTTCGACAAACCAGATAATCAATGGAAATACCCTATTCGTTTAAAGGAATTACACTGCAACAAGGGAGCGTTTTCACTGGAACTTTGGAATTATCGTGTTGAAGTCGGAACTACAAATTGACCTTTCCCACACTCGGTCCAATGACCACAAAACACTGGACCTGAGTCGAGGCCAGGGTGGATGAAAATAGAGTAAACGTCTTAAAATATCTACTCTGACCTCGAATTGGAGCCACTGTTTCGTGGGCATTGGACCGAATGTGGGAAAGATCTATTGGAATAGTAGCGAGAGTGACTCAGTCCTGAAGAACGCTGTATCTTTTCTACGATAAGTTATGGAAAGGTCATAAGTTTTAACTCTAAATTATCTCATTTAAGAAACTTTCATACTTATTTTCGTCAACAGAGCTTACGATAGCGGTAGCATAATAGAATATAATAATAAATAGTAGAAGTACAGTGTGCAATAAAACTCTTATGAGCATTTGCCTTAAACACGGAGAGAGTGCATGAGTAGAGGCTGGGTAGCTCAGTCATTTATTATCTAAAATACGGCAAGAATCTTTTTGGTTCCGTATTCATTTGCATTTTCTGCGATGAATAGCAGTAAAATAGAATATATTAAATGCAATAGGTTGAACTACATATGGCTTATATGTATAGTTTACTTCTATTCACTTGGTGAGTGCTTTTCTATAAAGTTCTTTAGTGCCTAACTTGACCTCTGGCCCTAAAATGAAGAATGTGAAGCTTTGGTTTTAAACTATTATTTCGAGTCATATTTCCTGGAGTTAACGAACTCGCTTTGCTCCAATACACCACAATGCATTTCACAGGGGGGTCACCTTTATGCGCTCGTCCCGTGTTTAAGAAATGTTGACTTTCTCGATCCTTCCTGTTTCGACGTTACCGGATCGAAGCGAATCAACACTTGTGTATTATTGCGTTGCATACAGACCCCTTAGAATGAACAAATAAATAAAGGGCTCATGATTTACACTTAGTTTTACTTTCGAGGCAGAGAGCCGTATGATTTATTCTTTCGTCTTATATCATTCATAGGGGCAAAAACCATTTGTTCGTCGGCCTGATTTCGATTTCACAAGTTAATTTATTCGATCAATGCCAAGGGGGATAGGGCATTCCGATTTCTTGCGGCAAGGTTCAATAGTTCTGATCTCGAGGGCATGCTTTAGGAAGCCAGTTCAACAGCAGCCAAAGTGACCCCGGTGTATCTCTTGGCATTATTATGTTCAGCGTAATCTGCAATAATCCACGCGAGCACATATTGAAACTGTGGTTCATAATGTATTCTTTGATGACTAAACATCGATCTTTAACTAATGGTTGCTTGTTCTCTACCTTGAGTCACAGTCATGTTATTCTACAGCCATATAACGCCAACTATATACGTGAACTATATATCAATATAAATATGTACAACAAAAATTATGGCATTACATAAATATATAACGTAAACTATAAAATATAAATAAGCTCAACTTCCTTGCGTTGGGCGGTTTGGCAAATCGAAAGAAAACGCGAAGTTTTAAACTGAAAGTGACAAAGTCAATTTCTTGCTGGAAAACTGTAGTCCACAGACGATGTATTTAACGAACCCAATCCGCTTTTCAGAAAGATTAGTCACTGATGGTGAACAACGACGAAAGGAAAACCTTAATGTACTTCAATGAAATTTGCAGTTGATACTTGTCTGTATTGGCAGATTCGGTTCGTTCTCTGTTTCGGCACTTCAAGGGTCAGTCATATCATCCTTTTCCATTTTCGAAACTCTTACTTGGCCAAATCACATGTTTTCTAAAGGGTTAGAGTACAACAAACAGTTCAGTACAAGAAGTATATGGAAGTGGATTCACCAACAATTAACCGTCCTGACTTTTCTAAAGTATCCTAATAAAAAAAATTGCTTGGTCTGCATTCTGCAAAATAATTAGCCAACCTCATCAATAAACTGCTGTGAGATATTTCTTCACTTGATTCGGCAGCGACAGCCCATCGATCTCTTCTACATCGTATTTCATTCTCAAAGCCCGTCGACAGTGTGCCTTCAAACTCGAAATCCTCTTGCAAGCTTCGATCATTTGAAGAGGGACTGACTCGGAATTGTTCATAACCAATGTACACACAGCGGAATCAACTTTTGTTTTCTGAACTAACTTTTGTATCAAACCATACAGTGTAACAGCTCTTGGTTGGCGGTAATCAAGGAAGTTCAAGCTAATCAGACCTTGGTGTCTCCATACGGGTAAACTCGTTATTCCACCACGAATCTTCACAACGATATCGAACTCGCTTTTGCTCCCGTTCTTGACAGGCTCCCTTACTAAATAAGTTCCTTCCGGTGAGTCTTGCAACAAGTAGGACACCTGGCCATCCGACAACGGACCCCAGAAAAAATACAATGTGTCCAATATGGCTCTTTCGTAGTTCATGCTTAGTAAAGTGTTTCCACTCTTGTAAGCCAGGACGACTCACAAATCTGCGTCGGAAATCTCTGTGTAACTACCGTTTCCCGAAGGCTGTATTGGGGAACTACCTTCTCTGATGTTATCAAAGGATCAAGTGTCTATGAACTTTCGTTCTCGTTGACATGTTTGAACATGACGAAATAGATAGCGGAATTATGACTTGCTGTAAACCTGTCGAGGGGTGTGGAAAGCGGACTTGTTGTCAGGTCATGAGACATTGTGTTCAGGAGTGTGCGAGTCACGAGACGTCCTCTCATTTGTTATTTTATTTATGTATTATTTGACTTTATTTGCCCGCGGTACCAATTCACCTTTGAGCTATTTAATGGAGATTAGGAAAAAGAGGGGAAATGGTTAAACTCTTGTAACTGTTTGAGAAGAATCAGCATAATATCGCACGGTGTTTGGTTTGGCGAAATATCGATAATACCGCGAGTGCTATAGTATCAATATTTCGGCAAACATAAAGGCGAACTCTCTCCTATCATCCATCTCAAATTATTAATTTACGAGTCGAAAAAGAGGATTCTTCTCACAAAAATATACCAAATGTGGATTTTTTTAAAACACCTGTGGTATATTTTTATATGAAAACTTCACCCGACATTTAGTGGAATTAAGCTTTCCCTGATCAATACAGCAACTCTCCGATTTGGTAATAAAATGTGGACTGCCATGAATATCGTCCGTATTGTCGAATCCCAGTCCGCGGCGAGTCAGGACAGAACGAGGATCTATCATAGTTGTCCTCTGCTTAGGTGTCAGTTCCTTTGGCGGGTAGATACCCGTTTATCAAGTAGGAAGCTTAGAGAATGACGTAAGAAGAATAAGCAACCAGTTTCCTTCATTAATTTCAGCAAAATGTTAGTGAACGCAATAAAGTTTACAAGCTAAAATTGAAGTGGTTAACCTGAGTCTGATATGCCATAAAAACCATTGAACTTTACACTTCTTATTCCTTAGGAAGCGCGTATACCTGACATTTGGCCCAGTTAGATATTAAATTTGAAAAAGTTTTTCAATACGGTGAAAATTGCAGGATTTTCTCCTATGAAGTAGACCTGGATATATGAAATTCCTTGTCATATTCAAATGTTCCATACTCAACGCCAAAGTTGTGTCGTAACAAAATCCCGTTGATTCTGTATTAGGAAATGACAGCGATTGCGAAATGACATCCTATCTTTCGAACTTTCGGCTTGAAGAGCGGACAAGTTTTCAAAGCTGTAACTCGCCAGTAACAATGAATCTTGTTCAGGTAATCTATAAAAACGATTTCAGCTCCACTTAACAGGGATTTTTTCCCTAAGCTATATATCTTCCGTCCAAACTTGGCATCGTTACGCAACATCTCGGAATATTTCAACCCCTGGGGGTAATTTATTGTGGAGAACGTTTCCATGCGCTCGTCCGTCGACCCGTCCGCCCCTCCACTTGTCCATCTGTCAGTTAATCATTCGCTCGCTGGCTCGTTTAAATGGACGTTCATTGATTTATTTCGTTTGTTTTTTGAAGAGAATAACATTTTACACTAAGTAGGTACATAAGGCAATTTAAAATAATTATGAGATACTGTACACACAATACAGTTTATATTCCAATAACCAGCTGACTTTATAACCTTTTATATTTCAGTTTATTTAAAAAAAAGAATTAAGTTCATTATAACACATTCTTTAGTTCCAATTTGTCTGATTTATTCGTCGTCCGCCGGTCTGGTATCCCTGGTACTAGGTAGTGATTTTGTCTTACGAGCTGCCGCTTCCTTTCTTTCGCGAAATTTCCGGGTGGAATGCTTCTCAGAATAGCGGCCAAGTTTGTTGTTCATTGATTCAAATAGGCCAATAGAAAATGACTTGCCAAAGTGACGTGTCTCATCATCTTCGCCAATGGCTGCCTGTCTGGCTTGTTCGATACCTTCAGTTGCGGCAGTCTCCACAACCGCAGAACCCGCCCGAATTGCCAATCTCTTGCCACCGTTTGTGCTCTTACCAGTAACCTTGGTATAACTTTCTGGCTTTGGTGCTTTGCATTTGATGAAGTTGTCAGTAGCATCTCTGCACAATGACGACACGCCATTCGTCAAGGCCCCAGCCCATAAATCATGTTTGTTGAAGTCGGTACCTTTCGCGGCGACTTCGCCGGCAGCAGTAACTGCACCTTTTGCTGTGCCGGTCAATGCCTCTCCCACGAATCGAGTAGCACATTTAGAGACACCTCTTTGGACGCCTTTCTCGACTCCTTCAACGACTTTATTCGCGGCGCCCTTCGATAAACTTGAACCTGCTGCACCTAATCCCCCAACTGCTGCTCCAACCCATAAGCAATGTGGATTAAACTTTCTCGTTTCGCCTCTTTTCTCTTTTTCTTTCTCCAAGGGTTTACTACAGTTAATGCCTTCTGAAAGCGCTGCCTGGGCTAAGCCAGTCGTTGCCATGACTGCCGTTTTTACAGCGACTTTCTTGGTCACTTCTTTTGCAGCCAATTTCACGCCTTCCTGGGCGACTTTTTTAACCACCATATTCCCAGTCGTCGACGCTATAGCCCCACCTCCCGCAGTAATCAGACCACTTCCCGCTCCAACCCCGACATCAATAAAGTAATCAGCTGCATCCATCTTCTCCTCGTTTACTGTTTTAGTTATACCATTTGCAGCAGAGGAAACACCACAACCAGCAACAGCGGCCCCAACGAAGGGTGCTGCCAGACCACCTGAAAGTAAGCACATACCTATACCAAGTCCTGTTAAAGCAATACCACCAGAAATTGCCGAAACCTTCTGGGCAGCGTCGTGATTCCCCCTACACAACATTTACAAGTGCAGGTCACAGGTTCCATGCAGCGATCGCCATCATGATTCGAGTCATTCTTGTCTTGGCAAAATGAACATTTTGTGTTACAATTCCCCATTATTACCTGACATCAAAAATGAAAAAGAAAACAAACAAAAAACATAGCTATGATATTCAAAAAAACCCTGACTCTCAGATGAGAGGCGAATCAGCAACCTTCTGATCACCGTTGGACGCCTCATCCCATTCGTTCTTGGGACACAAATGGCAAAGCGAAGGTGATGTCTGGGAAGTCATTACAACTAATCACGTAATTTACTGAATTATACAACCAGCGCTGGTCGCTTCTAGGCACAACACAGACGGCGGCGTTGGAAACTGCGAGTGTTTACTCAACTTTTTTCGCGTTCAAATAACGCCACGCTCGAACGTTCTTTCAATAAGAGTACGGAGTTTTATGTTCAGGTTTTGTTCACTGAACTGTATATAGACTAGAAGGCTGTCTCCTGTTAATGAGGACATCAAAAAGTGAAGCCAAAAAATGGCCGACATGGAGGCAGCATGGAGGACTTTTGATCGTTCACCCCCAGGCCCCAAGGTGGGCTTCGACGTCAGGACTTTGTTTTCTCGGACTAATTTACCCTGGGCGTCTCTCTGGATGACTGAACGAGGTATGGTATTTAGTTTTCGATTCTCTGGGAGAAAGATTTCGTCGACGAAACCCTCTCGGATGGTTGCGTCCGATGGTTGTGTCGGATAGCTCTAGGGTTTGGTTGCTTGATGGCGAAAGCCACTGATGAAGCCAACTCTCACTTCATTTGCCATTTATTCCAGTAGCGTATTTTGGGAACATTCAGCTTTACTGCCGATATAAAAAATATTAAAAGGGACAATAATATTCCCTTCTAAAGGAAATAAAGTACATTTAGAGTTAGATTAACTGTTCATGTATTAATGACCTTTGTAATCGTAGATTTTTTCGCAATTCCTTGGTCCTCTAGTTTCGGGAAAATTCTTTTCAGAAATTGCTGGATATACTCTTCCGGGGCTTACAAAATATCAAATTTTTTCTTGCGGGGCACGTCCCTAGACTACCCTAGCGGGGTTCGTGGCTTCACTGCATACATGTATGAACGCCAATCGACCACTTACTGGCGCCTGACTTCTGTTACATAATTTGCTACATTATAATAATTATAAATAAATTAAATTGCCTCCACGTGATACAAAACATGGCTAAGAATCAAGTTTACTGACTAGTGAGAATTCAATAACATAACAACTCCAAATCTACCCCCATAACAGCCAATCCTAGATTTGCCACTGATTATATCCATATAGCAAAGTGTTGTTGATTTGTTTATTTTTGTCTCATAATTTTCGTCGGTACATCGCAAATGTCTTGTTGGTACATTTGCCTCGATTTTTTTCTGCCCCGACCTCCACTTTCAAATGTCTTGCGGCGTGACTGCTAAAGTAGATTCACCATGAGGAAAGCACTTGTCTAGTGGTATAATAAGCTGCCCTTACAAAGATCTCTGCAGAGCTAAGAATGTGCAGCACTATCTTTCTTTCACAGGATATATTTGTCGTTCATTGCATGACGTCTAATAATTCTAACCTTGAGTTACGGCTATGATTTGCGTGTTGTAGAAAGGTGTTGGTGAATCCACGTACCCTTAACTCGATTCTATTCGAACTTGATTTTTGTTGAACGAAGATCGATTAGAACGACTAGAGGACGTTCGTCAAGCTCGTTTACTCAGAAAAACGATTTCTGAGCCCTAGACGGGAATCGAAC
>JBAHVQ010121996.1:0-24803 GCA_036872915.1 Nanipora kamurai | reverse complement strand
ATATATATATATATATATCTTATTCATGACATTTACATTATTTTATTTGTTCATTTTTATGTATTTTTATCCTAATATGTAGTATAATTTATTATTCTTGTATTAAATGAGGGTCACAAATTTGTCAATTTATCGTAAAGCGTTACCCTCTATAAATAAAGTTTTTACCATACCTTACCTTATCAATAAAAACATTACCACAACATTCGCCTTTTCCTATATCCAATACCTTGTACAATCAGGAAAATAGGTATAACTGCATGCTGAGCTGTTCGGCATTTTCGAAATCCGAATGGACCACTGACCTATATAATATAAGATTAGGATAGCTGTTTACGAACAAGTAGTTCAAAGATCTTTGCTAACACTGGCAAAACGGAGATCGGCCTATGGTTTACCATCTCCAGATTTAAAAGTCGAGGTGACAGTTGACATCGGGGAAAGTTGAACACTGCAAACACACATTTATCAGATTTGCAAGAAGGGTAGCTAACTCTTCCGCACCGTGTTTAAGTAATAGATAAAGCATGGGCATCCGAGCTGTATCTGATCTACAAGGCGAGCTGCAAGCGAACCGTAGTAAATCAGGTGGCAGTGCTTTATCTTACTTATCAAACGGACGCATCTAAATAGGCTTGTTTTCAAACTATTTTCCGAGTTGGAGTGATTTTAGCTTAGTAAATTGAGGAAAAAGTTTATGTAAATCAGGACGATGCTGTATCCGATTTACAGCTATTGATTAAACATCCATTTCTTTTGAATTTTCTTAATAAATTATTAATGAGTTTGATAAGTACTATTTACAACATGAGCGGCGGTTTGTATCGGATATGCGAGCCGAAGGCAAGTGATTGTATGTCCGATACAACACCAACGCGAATGTTGTAAAATAGTTGTGAAACGATGACATTTGCAGTTATATTAACTCGGAGAAAAGCTCAATTTGATGAATTGACTGATAAATTATCAGTAAACTCAATCTACAGAGCGTAGAGAATGTAGATGTTTGCAAGCTTGGATAAGTACGATAGAAAGCTCGTTCTGGAAGCTCGTTCGAAACAGGCATGTTTCAGCTTTCAACTATGAAAGCGACATGTTAACAAAAATGGACCCAGGTCCCAAATTTACATCAGGTCTGCTGTCTGAGCCCTCATGGTCTAGTGGCAAGACAACCGTACCGGCAATCGGGAGACGCGGGTTCGATTCCCGTTGGGGAAACTCAGAACTTTTCTGAATAATAACAAAGAACGAGCTGACTGATAAATTGATATGTGAATCTGGTACTGCAACTAGTGGTTGTATCACATTTGCTGTACATGCACTGATTAAACATTATTTTCTTTTGAATTCTTATCATGAATTATTGATGAGTTTCACAACCAAAAGATGTAAGAATATTTATTGTGTCCTGAAGCTGTAGATGATCCTGGTGATTTTATGGCAGAAAGTATTTCCCTTGTAGTAATTTCCCTAAAGGTAAAGACACAACGATTTGACTTGATGAGCTCTTGATGTTTTGAATAGTTGTGAAATTGCCAATGTTTCTCGGTTAATGTGACATAACATTGCTAAACTGGTGTTTTAATTCTACCGAAAAATTTTCAGAAAGTGTCAGCGGTCACGTAATTATCAGATATAGATTTCCCATGGACGTTAACAGTTTTATTTTGGGATTTCTTTTTTATTATGAAAGGTGGATAGCGTTTCTCTATTTGATTCCAAAACTACTTTGGTCTTCTAACGTTCTTGCGAAAGTTAGAACGATTATAATTTGCTTTATGTCGGCGAATACTGTTGGTGACTCAATCTCTTGGCCTACGATAATTAGACCATGCAGTCACATTCTTTCCCACTCATATTGGCTTTTTTCAATAAATGATCTCGCTCTAGTAAGGATATTCATGGCCTCGTACTTTCATCTCTATCAAAGGAGCATGCTGATTTATGATATGTGTCAAAATTTGTTTAAATGAATTCCAACTAGTTTGTTTGTTGTTTTCGTGAATAATGGTTTCCCAAGCGATATCGCACAAATCAAATTTAAATTGGTTTCAGTTATAATTAGCTATATTCCTTATGCATATTTTTCGTGCCATTCGCTTCAATTATTTGTCGTTTAAGTAACTGCAGTTTAAGTCCCCAGTGATTATAGTTTCTTTTCTTTGTTCAGACCCGCTGCCAGGTTATTCACCTCTTTAAAGTACGTTGACAAGTGGGCAGGACGATAGATTACACGTAACAAAACAGATTTTGAATTGTTAAAAATATATTTCAATTTACAAAGCCTCCTCCAACCCGCACCTCTAAATCTGATCTCCTCCATTTGTTGTTTCTGATATAACAACCAACACCGCCACCGGCACCTTTCACGCGATCTTTCTTAATGAAGTTATATTCATTAAGAGCAACTTCGACATTTTGTATGTTTTTGCACACACGTGTCTTGGTAATATATGTATGTTCTTTGTCTCCTGGAGCATCAACCGCAGATTTTCAATCTTCATTAGTTTTTTAGTTATTATCCCTTTCCCGGCAGTGCCTCTCCCGTTGACGAGTAAAATCGTCTGGCGTTAGCCAGGGTAAAATAATAAAAATCTGGTGCCGCCGGGAAAGAGTGAATATACCGTTCACATTTTGATAGAATATCTTTAAACCTTTATTCTTAAGGAAATCGCTAAGCTTCTCAAAGATAGGGATGCTGTTCGCGATTACATTGCATGCTATGTCTTTAATATGTTTACATGCTGGGCAGTCGAATGAATGCAGAGTCGCCTACATTTGCGGGCAACAGTTGGTTTATAGCGCGTCATGTGACCATAAATCAACGTACTGAATTGGGCTGTATAACAACGATATGTTAACGTGTATATCACCCAAAAATTCTTTTTACTTGAAATAGTTCGCATACTTCCTAAGGAAATATTTTGTTCATTCTGATTAAAAAACCCAGACAATTTTTGTCCCTTCGAAGAAGTGAAAAAACACCTCCACGTTGGTATACAACTGAGCTTGTGAGGGGAATAGGTCTAGGCCTGATTAGACGTGACAAACTAATTTACGTAGCTATTTTCAAAGGATGACCTTCATGTAAATTAGTTTGTGACGTCTAAAAAGTCATAGACCCATTCTCCTCACAAGCTTGGTAGTGTACCAAAATGATGGCGTTTTTACATGACTTTGACTGTCCATAAAATGTCTGGGTTTGGAGAAAATAGAACAAAAAGAACATCATATATTTCAGGGAAGTGTATTAACTTTTTTGAGTAAAAAGAAATTTTTGGTGGTGATATACACTGTAATCCGTCATTACTCCCGTTATTTCATGTGTGATCTTGCCATTAGAACTCCAGGTAAAATACAGATTTCTACTTTCAGCTTGAGAACCTTACACATAGTCCTGAAGAGGTGCTTAGACATTCCATGTTCCCTCGTGTTCAACCTCCAGAAGATAATAAGTTTACGAAATGGTGAGGTAGTTCAGTCTGTGTAGGTAGAAGTAGATAGTTCAGTTTTACTTTTAGAGTAGCTTTAGACTAATAGTGTCCGTAGAATCATGGTAGAATGTATGGTTGGACTGAGTATAAGGTTTGTGTGCACTAGTACATATTTTAAGAGTTATTATTGCGGTGAATTCTAAAGATCTTCCTAAATTTTTGTTGACAAATCGAAATTTAATTTGTCAAATAAAGCGTTTTTCAACGGCTTATCTTTGTGTATCAAAGGCAAATGAATGAATTTTGGACTTGTAGTGCTGCAGATGTGTGCAGAATTCAGAGGAATTTTGCAGTTTAGGTAAAAATGACCAAATTCGGTGGAGATGGAGGTGACGCCATGCTGAACATGAACATGCCAGAGCCACTTAAAAAATTTTGTTCATAGGAGAGTTGAAGCGATGTTTGGATATCACCATCATCTTAACCGGAAGCCAGAAGTGATTCTACCGGAAGTAGTTATATTTAAAGCATAAAACTATTTCTTGGATATAAAATATATATCTAGCATACTTCCCACTAACCTTTATTGTTATTATCGTGAAATTGCGCTTAAAACAATGAAAAATCGCTTTGTAAAACATCTAAAATGGCACCAGTTACACTTTATTATGATTCCCAATTCGGGCAGCCTTATCGATAAAGCTTAAGATTAAACGTTAATTAATATATAAATAAAACACGTTATCAGGGTATCAAAGAGAAAACAAATTTATACCAACCCCGTTTCTCAGAAACAATGATGCTTAATTCGCGCAGAAAGTAAAGCAAAGCACGAAATTTTGCTACCTTCGTTTACATTAGGGCTTTGCAATTTGGACAGATTACCCGCCATTTCCTTTATATTGTGTAAAAGAAGATTATAAAAAGGATCTATTGTAAAAGCATATTAAACAAACGAACGAGTTCAGTATCAATTGAAACTGCAAATTTGAAGATGTTAAAAATGCTATTTTTCAAAGATCCTAGGAAAGAAGGCGTCTTCTTCGTTACATGTACTGTAAATATCTTTGTTTAATCTTTCTTTACATGTATAAGGCTATAAAACTCAGAATGGTGCATTTATGCAGTTCTGTAAACATGCTGGACGCACGCAGCCGGGAATTTGGAATGGCAGGGGTAAGAGCCACTCGGGGGGCATTAGAATGGCATCGTTAGGACAATTTACTCCATTTTGAATGGCTTTTAGAAATGAGGGCAAAATACTGTCGCAAACAGGGTACACATAAGATCTCCCATGACAAGTCTGGGTTCACGATTCCCCACCCCCACCCTTCTAGTTGCACCCCTTCTGTACTTTGCGACTTCTCAAGTCGGTAAAAATCAGGAACCTTTACCAGTCGACATATAATCTCAAAAAAATAAAGAATAAAGCAAACTCCGAAAAACATCATCTTATAAAATTCAAAACTTGAGTATAACAAACAAAAAATGTACAAACTGTTGCCTCGTTTCTTAATTCAAATCTTGGGTTTTACAAGAAGTTGTTTTTTGGCCGCTTATTTTATACGTCTTACAGTATTTCAGAGTGTTCAAGTGGTTACCTGTTCATTAGCGAGATATGTGGTGCCTTCAACAGATGGATTCTTCAAACAAGTTAAATAATTATACGGAGGTCTTGCAGCCAGTTATATAAGTTTTTGGCCCATATGTAGCTTTAGTATATTTGAGTAATAGATGGAGCGCTGTGACGTTTTGCACGAACTGTACCTTGAAAGCCTACAGTAACCTTGGGCTAGATTCCCCGGGGAATCAAGAGATGTCAAAAAATCAGGAAGAGCAAAGAAGCAATGGATCGAAGCACTTTTCGCCCCGAGCTATGTAAAGATCGTTCTCCGGACTCTTGGTATTGATCTACTCATATTAGTGGTGGCAGCTGTTCAGCATCTCCAAAGACAAGGACCGCTTGAACTATGGAAACTATTTGGTACTGGCTTGCATGTACGTTTCATTGCAGCCCATGAGGTTGCAAGTAGTCTCGAATCCGATACATCAACGGTGTGGCCTGCTTTCTGTGGCTTCACAGGGTCCGATACCATTTACTGCTTTGCCCGGGGTGGGAAGAAAGCAAAACTAACGACATATAAATCCTACCCATAGCGTTTTTGTTACGGTATAGCTCGAAGTTTTAGTCAGCAAGGAGACCATGAGTGATATACTGCGCCTCGTCATCATCATGTATGACCGGGCAAGCACCAAAACTGATGTGAATGAGGTAAGATCGAAAGCAACTCTTCGCCCAGAAAGATAGACCGTTTGACGCTATCCCTTCAAGGCTGCATTGCAGGAGCATACTAAAAGAGCAGCTAAGCAAGCTTGTTCACTGTTGGTGTCAAATGTTTGTACCAAGTCCAGAGAAAAGAAGATAGACTAGTCACAAAGTCATGCAGAAAATTGGTGCATTACGGATGCAAAAGAGGATCCAGTGGAACAAATTGGTATTGTGTTAAAGCAGACCTGAAATGTACTACCCTGTACATCTTTAGTGATGGATGCTGCAACACATAAGCATTCGCTATTGCTTTCTTAGCTACCAAGATTGTAGACTATGTTCTTATGGTCTAGCAAACATGTCATCACTTTGATTTTTGACTTCAATCCAGTTCAAATTGGTTAGGTCCATGTGACTTTGTTGTAGGCGCTGTTTCTTCCTTGATGAAAGTAGTGCTCTGCACAAGGATAAAAGTGAATACTGTGGACTGATCAAAAGATTGAACTGAAGTAAACGATAATAGTAATAGTGGCGCACTCAAAGGAGGTTAGGGGGGCTTCTGAAGCCCCCCTAAGTGGAGGAAGTGGGGCCAGAACATTTGCTTGACTGATATTTTACTTCCAAACTGTTCTAAACAGTGGTTTGTAAAGAGAGTATTTATGATAAACAGATCGTTTTTCCATAAAAATAAAACAAAGGTTGTAAATTAAATGCATTTTATACACTAGTTTTCAAAATCGGTCAATCGAATTCCGCTATCAAATAAAATGCCAATTTTTATTGTTCAAGTAACCAAACAGATCACTGGATGAAGAGGTATATTTTTGTATATCGCGGAAAGGAATTGCAATCGTTCGGTAACACCGAACATCCAAAAATTTTGTTCCAGTGTCTTAAGAAATTTCAAAATTTTTAAGGGACTGTCCCTTAAAACCCTGTGAAAGACCAGTTTACTGTACCATTCAAGCCCTTCTACGAAAATCTTGAGTGCGCCGCTGCTTGTAAACTCACAATTAACTATATAGTGAAAATAAAGTACCACTCTTTTGCAGATTGGTTTCACTTCCGGTTTAATGACGTTTGTTTTTAAGGATCCGCAAAATCAAAATTTTTGGTCAAAAAAATTACGTTTCAGCTATGCTTAAAAATTCCGATATGCTATAATTATGAGTTCAACCATACAAAGATGATGTTTAGCAACCACTTCTGCTAAGAAGACTTTTAACTTCCGAACCAAAATGGCGGCCATTTTGAAATACTGCCTCAAATTGTAAATAAATAAATTTATTTTCGAGGTGGCTCCATATCCACATTTCAAAAGCACGTTAATATACATCTTTCTTCCAAATTTTGTGATTTTTACCCAAGGTGTCACCCAAATTTTTACCCAATTTTCTCACATATTTGCACTACTATTAAAAAATAGCTTATGTTTTTACATGTGTTGATTCTGTGACCAAAACACGCGGGATATCGCAAGACTGGCGAATCACGAATAAAACACGAGCTGCTACGTAGTGTTTTTTTAGCTTTTCAAAAGTCGACCGTTATCCCAGTGCTTTGGTGAAAACATCAAAGCACACATCCAAGCTGTTGCGTTTCTGGTCGTGTTTATTTTTTTGATGATTTTGTATATGTTTACAATAGGTCATTACTTACTCCTAAAACCGTCCCTCATCCTGCCTATATTCCATTTACTGTGGCCGTAACGGACCTAAAGCCTGATCTGTTTGCTGGTAAGTGTATGAAATATGAAGATGTTTCACAAACGCTAGTGGCCGCTCATGTAAGCATGATGACTAAGAGTCCATCGATTAGGACTGGTACTGATACAGTGTAAAGAACAGACTGGTTAGTCAGGGCTGCATCAATTTCGTATGACGGACCTATACATGACGACCAACGAACATTTGTCAAGCTTGATGAACGTTCACTAGTCGCCTGATATACACTAAAGCTTAGTTCTCTTATAATCGTAATGATCGTGCGACTGTCGCACAATACAAGATTTTTCGATTGCACGATCATCAAAGAGTCTTGTGTTCATATAATCGTTATAATCTTAAGACTATCTTGAAATGATCTTGAAAACCAAGCTTGCAAGGACACGTGCAATATCAAATATTTTGTATCTGGGTCGCATCGCAGTCGGGGAGATGAAGTTTAATAGAAAATATAATAGCCCAGCAAACAAGTTTAAATAAAGCCATAATGGAACCATATCTTTAATAAAATTTTCTTTAATGACTAACGTTTCGTTGCTTAATCAGTAACATCATCAGAGAAATTATTTACAGGGGTTGAGAGGCTTAAGTAGCTAACTGTTACAAAAATAGTGACGAATGAATGTCACAAAGGATTAGCGGCAAGACGAATTAGCGGAAGGAGTGCGAGTTGTTATGAGGTGAAGAATTAACTCGGGGAAATGTTCACATATAGCAATACAATCGCACGATAGTCCTGTGACTGGCTTATAGTGATCGTAGAAGTCTTGAAAGTAGACCTGGAGTCTACTGTCACGACGCAAAGCCCACGACTGCCACGATCACTACAGTCAGTAAGACTGCTACGTTTCCATAGTCGTACGATAATTGTGCGACAGGAAGGTCTTGTATCGTGCGTTAGTCGCTCGATCGTTACGATTATATGAGAAGCTCCCACACGAACAAGATTAGTATTGAGCATTCAGACTGGCTTATACATGTGTATTTGCCATGTCACAGAACAATCGCAGAGTATTAGGCTTTAATTTCTTCACTTGTTTTTCTCTATAACTTTCTTCGAAGCAAGAAATAACGGTCTCATGCAGTTCTAATACCTTTCTGGCTGGAAAAGACCGTGCTTCGCGCATTGAGCTTATCGACAATCATTTGCCATTTGATTCCAATTTGCTCTTGCCAGCCGACAATTTCCAAAAATAAAGAAGAAAACAAACCCCGAAAACAAGCATCTTTTGAAGTCAAGGTCTGAGGGAAGAAAACCAAAACGAAATTTAAAACTTGTCTTGTTTTTTTTCCTCTTACTTTGAGTTCATAAGATGCTTGTTTTCGGAGTTTGTTTTCTTCTTGATTCCAATTTGTCTGGAGCCTTTGGCATGATCCAAGTATCGCGCTCCAAAGATCTTCTTAATCAACTCTTAGTCAAGTTGCTTCGTCCACTTTATGACTGAAATCTTGCAGTGATCACAAAGATAAAATAAAAAGCTTTCATTTTTTCAGTCTTGGTAGTTGTCACGGTTTTACTTGTCAAATATATTTAACAGTACAACGAATAAAATGTAACCATGAAACTAGAGCATCACAAGCAAGTGTTTGACAAAAAAAGGAAATATTCATACTAGTTATCTAAATCTGTCATCTTAATGTAAAAACAACAAAGTGGTTAGCTCTTGCATTCAGCGGCGTCCATACAACGTGAATTTATAAAAGTAGTGTTGTAAAAGACAACGGCAACGTAACACACTGCGCGCGATGTTGAGATAATTATGCAAAGCCCTGTTATTTACTCGGTCACTTACGTCGCCGTTCTCACTTTCCATTGCATCCCTAAATTCTCTATTGCCGCAGATTGCCTACCATTTTGGAGACGGACATGACAGGGATACTAATTACCAAGCATAGCATTTCGTTGCGTAACCTCTGTTTTCCGTCGTCTATCGTGGGTTAGGGTTAGGATTAACACTTTGACCACAATCGGTTCGTAAAATTCTAAACAATCTAAGTCAATACATCAAGGTAAAACCAAATCTATCTCTGCCTCTAGGTATTGTTTTGGACGGTCAGCAACATATTTGCCATGCAAAATAAACGGTTTGCTATAGTTTTCGGTCTATTCAACGCAAACTGTCTGAGCTCGTCTGCTACGAACTTGCAACGTACCAGATGAGCTGCAAACACGAAAGTCGACTGGGACGAGGCGTCAAATGGAAATCCAGTTTAAGTTAGTCAATATCTCATAAACTATACCAGATTCGGTTCGTAAATTCGTAATGGAAATACCTTTCCCTTTATTGAATGCTGACACAAAGTTTCAGACAGTTTCACTGAAGACGCAGACTGTTACAACTGATCAAAGATATGAAACGGGACTTTTATTGTGCTACTAGTCCCAGGACTTTCGCTTGCGGTCAGAAAACCTGGTATACACACTTGATGTCGCAAGATGACATGTAAATAAGGGAAATTTTTAGTGTGTATCATGAATGAGTGCTAGAATCGTAGCGGAGAAAGGCGCGGGAAACTCTACTGTGCTTAATTAAGTCCGGACTGCTGAACATACCTTTCTGAATACAAGAGAACTACTGAAAATATAAGGAATTTATATTAGATGAAATTTTCGAGTGCCGGAATGGTATGCTCGAAAATTTCCTTCACCCAATATTAACCCTTTACTTGGCAAGTTTTCTGGAGGTCTCCCCTTGACGAGTAAAATCGTCTGGCGTTAAAATCGTCTGGCAGTTTCCCAAACCTCACTTAATTCCATTTCGTGTGATCAAGTGTAACTGCCAAATATTCCTTGAATGTACTGCAAAGATAAGAGCGGTAATCTGTCGATGACTTCTTTGATAGCATTCTAAAATATTTTCAGTTTACCCTTTCGTAATTTTCATACCCAACTTTGAAAACTACTGATTAATATGTGAGTCCGGCTCAGACTTCTCAGACAAAATCAACTATGAGCTTCTGAAACTCGCTCATGCACAAATGTTTGATAGCGTTGTTACTGAAAACCCTCTGTAGGAACCAACCAAGACCTGTTTCAAAAAACCAAAGGGAAGTCGAGTCTAGACCCTGGTAATGTATAGTTAAATATACTCCGACTGATCTGGGAAAGCCATATCCAGGATTCATGCGTTGACTTTGGTTTATCTGACGGCGAGTGGTTGTGCTGGTGATGGACATAGGCATCGGCAGGGTCGGGAAAGGGGATTTCCCCTTTGGATTTTGACCCCTGCTGGGGTCAAAATTTTTGACCAGCTGGACGTAAGTGGTTAATGCTTGATCTTAATATTCTTGGTCGTTTGATGATACAAAAACGACAGCTCGATTTAGCAAGTAAACGTGCCACTAGACTGCAGCATAGTCCTGTTACAAGTGATTCACAGCTCCCATGCCGGCCTTGGTGGAGTGTTTAATTTGGTTCGTTGGCTGGCTCTTTTACCCTCCTGTTTGAGGAAATTTCGCCGACTCCCATGATAAGAGAATCGGGTGTATAACAATCGGGGGTATATATTGGTATTTGCACTGTATTTCACGGTGTGAACAGAAAAACTACGAGTGCGATTAAGAAAGTGAGCGCCCTGGGTGAGACCTTTCGTTGAAATACTTTCTGTAATATAATCTAAGGTAGCGTAATGAAATGTAACGAACATAACGTAACCAACATAGCGTGTCGTTATAAGAGTAATGTAGCGATCTGGGAACTAGCGTCGAAAGTTAAAAGGTTGGTAGACTGCCGAATTATTGTTGGAAAAAACCTTTTAACTTTCTACACTGTTTTATACTGCCTACGCAACATCCCATTTTTATATCGATCTGGGAACTAGTTACGTAATAAACTTTCGGCAGGTAAAACCGGTCATAACCGGTTCGCTTATCTGCGGTTAGTTCGTTGAAGTTTTTACATTTTGGGGGTAGTTTACATTGTTTTTAAGAAATTAAAGGTCAACAAACAAGTTGGCCGGATCCTTGAGGCTGCTTCTATGAAATTGATTTTAACTTGGTAAAATCACCGAGTAAAATTTTAGAGATTCAATATAAAAGGTTAAACCTTTAGTATTAAAGGTTAAAAAATAGCTGACTCCCTGATGACTGCATTATTTGCCAGATAAACGGTGGTTTTCAGTTACGTCAGAGTACCAGGTACCTGATGATCTGTCAAGAACCGTGTTTGCAAGTTCTGAGAAAGAAACCTCAAGAAACTTACCTTTAACATGCAGCCGGAAAATTCATGGTGATAACGCATGTCACTTCAACCCATTTATTACTTTTAACAAATAACCAGATTTGGTGTTTCTCCTTTGATCTAACTTAAATGTTACAATACTAGCTTAGGTCAGGTGTTTGCTAGAATACACAAAGTATATAGTTTATATGGTCATACAATAGATCTCTAGTTGCCGAGGTATGATGTCATGTGCTTTAAGGTTAATTGTTTTGGGAGTCTGGGAGTACAAAGGAATGTACTATTGAAAGTCTGGTCTACAGGTCTAACCAAACACTTTCCATACTCCTCATCTAACGGGTATTTTAGGTAAGGTCTAATTTTTAATAGTTTCTAACGACATACGTTGTTTTATTGATGAATTATCTTTCCAGGGAATGTCGAGGATGATGTGACACATTTTGTCCAGATTCCCAGAAAGAGAGATTCACTTAAAGATTCTATGACAAGGTATTGAATTTCGGATATAATTCGAAACTTAAGATGAGTTCAGGTGCATCAGGTATCCTGTACAGATTTCAACGACCATACATGATCAGCGAATTATGAAGTGTGAGATTTTCTTTGTATTCAAAAAATGCAGTATTATTTAGAGTTTTATCTATACTGCGATTTTTGGGAAGGAAGGTTTTCCAGCGTTTTACTACATGATTATTGCTGGAAAAAAAGTGTTTAAGGGTTAAAGAACATGGGTGGTCTGTTATTGAAGTTTGCATCGCTAACTTGGAACCAGAAATTAAATACTGTACAAGGCGAAAGCGAGTGTCGTATTTGATTTCGAGTTCGGCGTTAGTGAACGAGGGGATGTACTGTAAACGCGGATAACGTACGAGCAAAGTGTACTACATACTACAATTCTATATGCAAAGCTTTCTAATATGCAACTTTTCAAGTATTCAAGCTTTTATTTACAGTAACTTAAAAACATCTTTGAAATAACATTATTATCAACACAACTCTCTGTTTTGGTTGTATTAATTAATATCCGTACTTTAACCCTTTCCTGTCCGAGGACTTTCCCCTTGACGATTAAAACATCTGACGTTAGCCAGAGTAAAATACTAAAGTCTCCATAGGTCACTGAGGACCTATACCGCCAGGAAGGAGTGAATGATGCTAATACGTTGCCATGGCATGATATGGTCTCACGTGGAATACAACAACCAATCAGAACTCGCAAAGGACGACAGTGTATGAAAATTGAATATTAAAGCTCAAGCAAGAATTAGTTCTTTGTCGCTTGTTATTTTTACGAATTTTTTTCTAAAAACTCAAGATATTTCCTTCGTCCAAAATATGCCTGGGCATATTGGACCGCTTTGGGGGATCTCAGATTGTAAATAACATGTGTGTATGAAAATTTGATATGCTGTATTGCTCTCAAAACGTCATATTGATGATGGCAGCAGTGTTAATACTTAATACAATGTAAATTCTATAGTTCATTTCAAAATTCTTTTAGACTTTGTTAACCCTTTACCGGGCAGGTTTTCAGGAGGTCTTCTTTCGACGACTAAAATTGTCTGGGGTTAGCGAGAGTAAAATTGATACGTTGCCAAATTATAGTGCCTGGTAGAGGGTTAATTGAAAACAAACATCTGACGTCGAATTGAAACTATGGACACAATGTCATTTTTACACAACGCGTACCTACTTTAAACTATTATTGAATTAGGGTTTGGTAGTATCACCAGAATCATGAAGAAATAATCAAGACCTTGATTATTCTGGATATTGGAAAACCCGAATCAAATAACTGTTTTCTTATACACTGAGCGAAAAAACCTAGACATGGCAGAAAGTTAAAAGATTGGTAGACTGCCGAATATATGTAGGAACAGGCTGACGTTTCGAGCAAAGGCCCTTCTTCAGACAGTGAAACGTGTTCTTGAAGAAGGACCTTTGCTTGAAACGTCAGCATTTTCCTATGTATATTCGGTAGTCTACCAACCTTTTAACCTCCTGTGCTGTTTTATGTACCGCCTACACGGCATCCTACATTTTACGTCGTTCTCAAACTTAGACGTGTCTTGCTTCAGTCACTGATGTAGGTTACTTTGAGACTAGCTATAATGGTTGGGGTTATCGTTTGCTTATCTAACGTCAGTTGGTTTGGTGATAATCTTTAGCCGTTGCACCACATGTCAGTTTGTCAGTTGTTCATGTAGTGTTAGTCAATGATTGTAATTGAGATATAACGATAGAGCTTTATATACAAGCGTATTGAATTACCCGTATGCATAATTAAAATATTGCATAATATTACAGTTCATACTTGACAATTGTAAAGTTTCATATTTTCTTGTAAGTGAAAAGCTAAAGTGGTGGCGGTAAGTTTGTACCTCACACCACATACGATGTTATTCTGTTTATAACTACATGGCGTTTTTGTTCAGATTGAGGAAGCTACGGAATGAATATGTGGAACTGTATGGGAGGACACAAAGAGTCAAGTTCCTGAGAAAACTCATTCATGGAAAGGTACTTCTTAATTTTGTTGTAGGTAGGACTAATTAACTATGTTAAGCTTGTGGAACTCCACGTTTTATTTTATCGTTAATAAAGGATTGATCGTAGGTCTAAATTGTTGTATTCTGATTATAGGACAAGAGTGAATTAGTCAATTGCTCTCAAATTCAAAGTGTTGGCCAGCTTTTCGAAGGAAAGTTCCTTTTTTATATAGATGTATTTTTTACAAAGCATGTTTAGGCACTGTTAATCCATAACCAACACAAAACCCTTTAAAAAAACTTTGTTTATATTACGTTCATCAAGGCCTACTTTTTCTTCGCACGAGAAGTAGAAAAAGAGACCGAAATGCAGTCTCCCGTATACTACATCACGGGGAAATCAATTTAACATGCCGGTCATCAACGGACGTTAGGTAGGCCATTGTCAAGTGACAGGCACTAATATCCGGGCTCGGCCTAGAAATTTTTATTACCAAACTTCTCGCAGCATGTCGAATCTGGAGTTCCCTATTATTCAATTGTGTCTAGGAATATCAGACAGTTGAAGGTGACAGCGAATCCAGTGAAGAAGAGGGATCTGGTGGCTACGTACCAGCTGGACTGGCTGGAATGCTGTCCGGCGTAGCCAGAGCAACCATAGCACAAACTGTGCCAGGTCAGTCTGTTTTGGCTGTCTAGAAAGAGATATAACCATGAGCATTATGATAGTGACCAGTTACATAATGAAAGTTGTTGTAATTTTATGTTGGCTTGAGCAGTAGACTGGGAAGTATAAAATCGATTAAACCTAAAACTCTATTCATTTCGAGCTCCCAAATAGCTGACTTCTGAGTACGGTGTAAACTTTGGCAGTTTTAGCCTACTTCCTGTTCAAATTTTGACTCAAAACAATGTTTGGAATATGCGTAAAAAGATTGAGTTAGAAAAATGCGCGTAGAACGTCCCGGTATGTTGCGCAAAACGAATTAAGACTGATATATTGCTGGTGTGAACACAACCAGATTGGATTCGGGCTGGATTTGAGTCCACTTGTTTGAGGTGGCTCGAGAAAGGACTGAAGTTGGGTTGAACGCAGTCCTACTGGATTTGGACTTGAAAGGCCTAATTTGGTTTAAATAAATTCAATATCTTTCTTTCTCTCTCTCATCGTAGTACTTTTACTGGAAGTTTAAGCCCAGTCCAAACCGGCAATGTGAACACAACTAGTTCTAATTACCTAATTTCAGTCCAAATCCGTCCACAGGTGTGAACGCGCCTAATGTAACTTTAATCGGAAAATTGTGCTGAGCCAGAAACTGAACCCTAGTCACTGAAGAGAGAGATTCTCCCGATTTTCACTTTTTGCCTTTTTTCGGGCCAATTTTCTACTCGAATTTATTGATCGTGAGCGAGGAATACCCTGCGATGTTTGTACGGATGTCTCCACATCAAAGATGAAAATTGTCAAGGGGCGTCTGATATACACTCCAATGGTACATAAATAGCCATTTTTGGCATTCTGGAAACAGAACTTCGTAGCAATATTTAAGGTAATAACTCAAAAATGCCCCACGTTTGATGCTTAGTTTATAATAACTGGCATTTAAACACACATTTTAAAAACGTAGCTTTTTATAAAAGTTTGGTTGAAAATCAGATCAAGACACTAATTTCGTGTGTATAATCTTAGATTTTGGCGGTAACCGTTCACAAGTTACACTCAACTGGTTCAGCAACTAAACTACAATGGTTTGGTTGCTGTATAATCATAAACATTTTCACTCCGTGTAAACTTGAGGATGTGTCTGAAATAGAATTATCCTTACAAGCAGCAGGCAATTAAAGTTACCAGTGAAATGCGCAAAAAGCGATCCGAATAATTTAGATTCTTATGTAAATAGCCCATTTCAGACCACGTAATACTTTGGTTTTTTATCGTTCTAATCATGAAGCTCTGATGTGCACCTGAATGTCATTAAATTTTAGGGAAACGATTCTTCAGAATTACATCAAATCATCTGAAATAAGCAAATGAATGTTAAAGCTAAAGAGATCTATTATCCCGCTGTTAACGCCATGTATAATTGACATGCTGATAATTACAGCGTGCACAGAAACTCTCGAAGTACTGGTTCCTCGGAATATCAATGTTATACTGTTCCTTCCAGGTGTAACCGTGCGAAACCGAGCTGACTACAGCAACTTAAAAGTTACTATTTCCATGGAGTCTGTGTCTGATGTAAGTTGTTGATCGTATGTGGTTACGAAAACTTAACGTAATGTAAATCCTACTGAAACAGATAGTCGGGCATACTCAAAATAAAAGAACTGTTCAATTTATTGAGTTGTATTTATGTAACATTTTTTTGCATTTTTTTGCCATTTGCTTACTTCTTGCAAAATCGCTGGTAAATAGAATACGGGAAAAAATTCATACGCCTTGTGGGGAAGCAAAAACTTACATATAGCGACTTTTACTAATGGGGGGCACAGGCTGCGTACAAACGGAATTCTGTGAAATGCTACTGACTTGGAAACGTCATCTATAGAAGGTGATGAATTCTTTATTAACCTTTTCCCTGCCGTGGGGGACTTTTATTATTATACTCTGGCTAACGCCAGACGATTTTACTCGTCAAATGGAGACGCCTGGCAAGGGAAGGTGTTAATCAAAGATAGACGTTTAGTACGATTGTGATTATTATCTTGCGAGTTCATGCGTAATTTTTGTTAAGAATGTTCGGACATATTTCCTTGCCATAGTCGCTAAGAACAGTTTACCAGCTAACTTATTCCCGGTTGGGATTACAGATTTAAGGAAAGACCAAGATATCGCATTTCTAGAAAATGAGGTCAAAGTTTCTTCGTTTGGTGACGTAATGTGGAGACGTCACGCTTACGTCATCGAAAAACTAAAAAAACCTATAATTTTTGCCATTATGGATATTATTCTGTATCTTTACAAATCATTTGAACCTGAGCTGCCACCTACCTAAAAAATATGCATGCGATTAGTCGAAAAAATTTTGAGGAAACTATCATAATTTCAGTGTATTTTTAAGGAATTTTCCATACAAAAAAGTCGATATGTATGGCACGTTTTAAATATTCTAAAAGTCCATCCACACTGAGGAAGACAGTCCAGATTTTAATCATAATGTAAATCTGAACTCGTCTAAACACCCTTAAAGTATGACCTGATTAGTATGTGATGTGTGGGTGTGTTGAGTGAATATTTTTAGTGACTTGGTACTGTATAAAGAGAAATGAGTAACTGTTTCTAGCGAGTATCCTTTGTGACGTATACAAAAGTTACGAATGAGGTACAACGTAATTTAACTTGGTTAATAACCTGTCTTACGTGCCCAGACCTGCTTTCCAGTGAAGGTTTCCCTTAACGCTGGGCCATACTTTTGTCTGCTTAGATGTTAGTCTGCACATCCATCTGTCTACCTATATGTCTAGTTGTAAGTCCGTCTGTCTGTTGTTTTTGTTTTATTTATTAGTCTCTCAGAAGGCCTGTCCTTGTTTTAGTATTTGTTAGATAGCTTATATTTTGTTTATGTACTCACCTGCTCTCTTGCGCGTTTGGTTCGTCATTTGGTTTATTAACTTATTCATTTGGTGGTGGTATGCTTTGATTCACTGTGTTGTCGATTGACTGATTTCGTTTGTGGTTGGTATTGGACAGACGTGTGTTTGGAGTAATAACTGATCTTCAAGTGTCTAAAGAATGAAACAAGTTTCGATTACTACCAAATTGTACACTTATGTTTTGAGTTAAAGGAAACAGGGCGAACAAGAAATGGTAACGTTATCCGTCTTGTTTCTTTTAACCAAAATCTTTTTCTACTATTAGGAGTTTTTTTCACTCTTTATTTCTTTAAATTCTTGTAAATTGTCTAATTCTTCTTTGCAGGGTAATCCGTCAACAGAACCAAACAAAGGTGACTTAAATGGTAAATAGTATGATGCAGTTGTGGACTTGGACACTGGAAAACATTGAGTTATATGGCCCGGAAAGCATGAAGCTTGAGGGTCTGTATTCAATGCTTTTCGAGGCGAAACTCAGTTAGATTTCTGTCGTACAACAGTTGCTTTCTAGAATCGAAATATCAAAGTTGGACAAGACTTATACACCAAAAGGCTAACTCGACTACGTCTAAAATTTCATTTCAACTTGACTAACATACGATCCAATCCTAAAAACAGTTTCTTTCATTGAAAAAATCAAACAAAGTAACTGGTCATTATTTACTTATCATGCTGTTATTTTTATGTTCGGTTTGAACAAAACAGAGTTCTTTATTGGTTCTTTGGTCTTGACAATCAGTTGCACGTAAAATTACTGGAGTCAGAGGAGAACATTACTGTCGGTTTCCCTCCCGCCACTAAATCAAAGGTGATGAGGAAAACATCGAGTTTGCTGATGTAACGTGACTACGATTAGCCAAATGGGATTTTGGGGGACTAAGTCGCAGGTAGCATTAGTTGTAGAGAGAGAATGTTAACGACTATCCTGTACTACCAGAGTCAACTGACAAGCTATTTCAGGTGAAGAGATTCTAATGGCGTGAAAAGTAATGCTTATCCGTGAGGTTGTGAAGTAGAACTTTGTTGAAGTTGATCATTTAAGTTAGTGTAGCTTTGCGAAAGATTCAACGGACTCTTATCGTAAAAATGAAAGAGATTGGTTAACGATCGCTCGAGTAAATAAACAAAAAAAAAATCATCGCTCTTTTCCTAGAAATTGCTATGAACGTTTCTCAGACGAAAACCAATTGTTTTGAGCGAAGCGAACGAGTGAGATTTCTGATACAAACCAACGAGTGCGTACCGAACGACGTTTCTACACGATCAGTTTTGTTGGTAAATTTCCGCTCTTATGAAGTAAAAGGGAATACGTAACACGGAACGGTAGCACCGAGTGTTCATCTCGTAAGTGAAGCTGCCCGAAAGACTAACATATATCAATATATTGTGTTATGAAATTTGCATTACGAATCATCGTCGTTAAAGTTCTTTTTGTGTAACATCGCCTTTGATGCTAAATTGTTGGAGTATCAGCATTCATAGTTTATCAAAGCAATCTACCACCTCTTACATGAGCCTGTCTTTTTCTCTTTAGCAAACGTGATGGATTTACCTCCTAAGGCAGCGGTTCCAATTACTGCAGAAACTATTCAAAAACATTTGTTTCGCCTCCAAGGCAGTTTATCTCCTCGTCAAGCCCAGGTTTGCTTCATCGTTTTGTTTTTTAGCTTACTTTACTGTATCTTGCTAATACGACGCCAAACCATACAACTGTAAGTTCTCTATCTTAGCCTTTTTTCACTCGTCTGTTTGGTAAAAAGATCTCGTTCTGGTTGGAAAAAAAAAATATGGAAGGTTCGATTATTTGTAGGATGTTGTTTTTGGCATGACATTAAACCCTTTAAAACCTCGCTGTTGCATCTTAAGCACAAAAATATTAAACAAAGGTGACATACATAAATAAGGTCTATAAGAGTGGTCAATTTAATTCTGTGTATTACACAATTAATGTGCATTTTACCATACCTCAGTAACTTTCGTTTAAT
Source organism: Nanipora kamurai (assembly GCA_036872915.1). Taxonomy (NCBI): domain Eukaryota; kingdom Metazoa; phylum Cnidaria; class Anthozoa; order Scleralcyonacea; family Helioporidae; genus Nanipora; species Nanipora kamurai. The sequence goes on along the minus strand of JBAHVQ010121996.1, from coordinate 5,128 downwards.
CCTTGAAGCTAGCCTTTCTCGAGTATATTCCAAAAACAGTGTTTTGTAATTTTTCCAATTATTTTAAAATAAGCTTGCCGATAGAATTCCTGTTGCTCGAGTTACGACACCGTCACCACCAAGTTCAGAAGAGGAGGATAGCAGTGGTCAGTCATCGGATCCGCAAAACGTCAAGAACTGGTTTCAGCTTTTCCGCGAAAAATTCAAGGTGATATTATGGTCTTCCTGGTTGTAATATTTACGTTTTTACTTTGCTGTTTTTAGTGGGTTGAGGGTTATTCTGGAAAATATGGTTACTTCACCGACCCGGCTTGCGAGACGATTCATGAAAGACCGACAAGTCGTCTCAAGACAAAGGGCAAATTTGATCACTGGTTTCTTGAAAAGTCAGGATGTAAAAAGTATTGCATTGTGACAGTCAAAAATTTCCTTAACCTAATATAAATTCCATTACATCTGATCTAGTATAAATGCCCAATATTTCTTGAATATACCCTTCACATCATCAACATTACCGTCCATATATAAATATATACAGAATTCGTGACCACTCTCTCGGCAACAACCTTCGTAGCTCAGTTTGCAGAGCGCTGCATTAGATTCACAGGATCGCGGGTTAAATTTCCAGTCGGCGGCCCTAGAGTTACATTCTTGGCAACCGTTCCCGGTTGAGTCTTAAAAAATATCATTCTTAGAAATTTTATTTCTTTGTTAAACTGTGATCGTCGAGGAAAACTTGAGCGCGTTACTGAACGGAAATTTAGTTCATGACCAGGAATGTAGGAAAAGCAATACCATTTCAGATTGGTTTTGTACAAAAAAAGTTGAGTAATAAACGTAAACGATGGAGTGACATCCTAAAAAATATGATAATGTTTAACAACATAGAAAAATGACGTACATAGAAATATCAACCGCGCATGTGCGAAATGGAAGAGATGTCACATGGATTGCGGGTAGAATAATAATTCATTTCTTTTCATTTCTTTTTTATGTGATGTATTTTTGCTTTTTTGTATATTTTGCATCACGATTCAGCTTGTTGTATTATATATAAAGTCCATTTTGGAGAAAAATTTTAACGTGTGGTTTTTGCGAAAAAATACCACTCATCCGGGAAGTTTTACTTAGATGGAATTAATAGAAAATTACACTTAGTCTCGAAGGATTAACAAAAATCTCACTTGTCAGAACAAGTAGAGGACGTTCGTCAAGCTCATTTACTCAGAAAAACGATTTCTGAGTCCTAGACGGGAATCGAACCCGCAACCCGTCTAGGGCTCAGAAATCGTTTTTCTGAGTAAATGAGCTTGACGAACGTCCTCTGGTTGTTCTGATATTTACCAAGCTCCTACATGAGCAGACTTTCTGTTCAGTGTTTAAGTAGAAAAATCTCACTTGTGTTAAGTGAAGTAATACCACTCGTTTTTCCCACTTCTTGTATTATGAATATTTAATTTAATGTAATCAATTTTAATCATCTATTTTAATACCTAATCGTGTATAAGTCAGTAAACATTTCATTTTGTAAATGTACAGTCATTTACGATTTATTTCAACTAAACTGAAATAACAACCAGAACTAAACTAAACTTGATTAACGATGGACTCAGAGAGGCGTTCGACAGTTTGATCAGCAAGATTTCCTAAGAGTTTAATATCACCAAACTGCAATCTCAAAATACAAATTAACATCTAACTGAAGATTTCCGACAGCTAACGGCTTGCAGTCCAGCAAGTCATTGCCAGCTGGCTCTCCTAAAATACCGCAAGTAACCTTGCTCTGCTATCTAAGTTCTAGTAGCTCAATAGTTTGAGCATTCAGAACGTTGCGGATTCGAGTCCCGTCTGGAGCTTAGCGTTTTTCTGAGTCCATGGCGTCCCACAGTTTGATCAGCAAGATTCCCTAAGACCTTAATAGCGTCACACTGCCATCCCAAAATACTAAGTAATCCTTCTTCTTTGGATTTGGTAAGTTTTTACTTGAACTTTGGACTCTGTCCTTCGGGTCTTCGTCAGAAGTGATGATTAACTGGGTCGTCTGCTTTGCTTTCTTTACCCATGAGTCTCTGCGATTATTAGATCTGATTGGTTTATTTCGAGGTGCTGCGTTTTCATTGGCTGTTTGTTGTCGTCGGAAGTAATTGGCTGTTTCCTCAGTGGAATCTCCGGCAGTGGATTTACCCTGTTCTTCTGTTTGATGTGTGTTCGGCGGGTGGAAGGACGGAGTTGTTTTGGGCGTTTCAATTGATGGTTTATCGTAGGAATGTCAATGTGTTGATTTATAGTTGACTTAGTCGCGTTGTTGATGTCGCGTAGTGCGTCGCAGATTTTGTTGGTTTTATAATTGAACAACAGAACAAAACTAACAAAATTAGCGACGTACTACGCGACATCAACAACGCGACCGTTAACATCACTTCCACAGAAGGTTGCGGGTTCGATTCCCGTCTAGGGCTCAGAAATCGTTTTTCTGAGAGAACGAACTTTACGAACATCCACTAGTCGTCTGAGATTTACCAAGCTTCCACATAAACTGAGTTCGTGTTCGACATTAAGTATTTACATCATTATTACCATATTGTGACTTCCGCTTAGGCAAGCACGTGAGCCAGCTAATCATCACTTCTGATGAAGACCCGAAGAACTGAGTCGGAAGTTCAAGTGAAATCTTGCCAAATCCGGAGAAGCAAGGATAACTGAATTTTCTGATAGTATATATGTATATATATATTATACAGGTAGGTTCATAAGTTATTGGCCACCCCGTTTTTAACGAATCGATTGTTTGGATTTGGTCATAGCGTAATGAGGTCATCTCATCTCAACGTAGAATTTAAACTAATTTGATCAAATTTTTACTTGATTAGGTATAGTACGGTACAGTTTTCACAGCTGATTTAGTTAATTTCAATTTTATTCATAATTCAGACTAAAAAGCTGTACACGCAGGACTAGTACTTGGTCTGCCATCCCTTTGCTTCTATGATGGCTTCTACATGACTGGGCATCGATTTGATATATTTTAGGGGTCTATCTGTGGGATATTTGTCCCAAATTTGCTCGATCTTCATGTACAAGTCATTACTAGGGAAGAGACATATCCGAAAGTACTTAATCTATTTCCTTTTTTAATCAGATATTCTCGAATTCGAGTAGGGCGAATGGGCAGGGTGGTGAAGGAAATTCTGATCATTTCAGTTAAGTAAATTCAAAGTTTCTTTAGCTGTATGCGCCGGTGCGTTGTCTTGCATAAAAATTAGAGACTGTCTGCCACCTCGACATTTCATAGTGGATGTCATTTGGTGTAGTAGTATCCGATAATAGTTATCTGCGTCGATTTTTCTTTGAATTCTAGTCAGTTTTCCCGTACCAGCACTACTCATCCCCAAACCATGATTTTCCTCCCTGCGCCCTTGATAGCAGATTTAAGACATTCACGTTCGAATTCCTTACCAGTTCTTCGTACATTCACTTTACAACACTTAGGGAAAAACGGTGTATGGTCTTTTGTTAGACCGCGTAAGTTGGTACCAACTGCTACTAAACGGTCCAATGCCTCTTCCCCAAAGCATATGTTAGACGGGCCTGCGCATTGATCTCAGTTATAAACGATTTTTGACACACAACCTTCCCATTCAGATTAGCCTCTGCACGTCCCTTATGATAATTGCTAGAGACAGCCGTATTTCTTCTGTTATAAGATCTCGTCTGAGCTGGGGAGCTGTTTTGATCCTGCCACGCACGCTCGCATGCACTAGGACTCTGTCTTGTTTGGGGGTTATTTTCCGTGATGCGCCAGTTCGGCGGTTGCGCTCTTTTCTGTTCCCAGTTTTTTTTTTTTACCTTTCGCAGAGGTTGGTTTCAGTTGAAGGGCTGACCTTACTGTGTGCAGCAATCTGTCAGTTGCTTAGTTTTTATTTCTTCTTGAGAAAAACAAACTCGTCATTTGGTTTCGACATGTGGGCATATTCCAGTTTTCCTTCTCTTTGTCTCCTTATTGCGTCCAATGGAGAAGATCTTGTTCATTCACAAAGGTGTAGTTGCTTGAATCTCTTAGTTACAATTGCACTCTGTATTAACGTTAACTTGACGTTTCCCTTGTGCGAGAGCAGTAGTGTGAGAGGCTAATGCGCAAGTCTCCAGCTGTCTCACAATAAAAAAGTGAGTTTTTCTTTCGTATATACTTACCCAATCCTACCAAAGGCAATATTCTTCGACATCCAATGTGATTGCCTATGATTGAATTGTGAGGCGCAACAAGATGGTTTTAGGGAGCCACCGATCGTTGTGGTCGGCCCAGTTTTCATTGCGGTCGGAAAATCTGCACTTCATTGTTGAGTGTCTTTGCGCTACTGGCATCTCTACCAGAGACTACAGTTGTGCTGGGTGAGCAATGATTGGGCAAACTCTGAGGCAGCCTCAGGTAATTTCTTGGCAAACCTGCCAAGGAGTGCAGAATAGGATTTTGCTAAACAAACTCAGTTGTGAAGGCTATACTATGTAGCTGTATAATATCTTACTATACCATAGCAGCTCAAAGTTTGATCAAATTCATTTTAAATTCTGCGTTGACATGAGATAATCCTATTACGCTGTAACTGAAATCAAACAATCAATTTATTAAAAACAGGGTGTCCAATAACTTGTGAGCGCACCTGTATATGTATATATTTGTATGTATATGTATATGTGTGTATATATACATATACATATACATATACATATATACATGGTAAGAGTCATTGGTCCACAAGAAAAAGAAATAGTCACTTGTTTTTATACTATTTTATTGCACAAACGTTTTCGCAACCAAAATTACGAGTGTTAATTGAGTATTAAAATTACGAGTACTTAATGCTGAACACGAACTTAGTTTATGTGGGAGCTTGGTAAATGTCAGAACGACTAGTGGACGTTCGTCAAGCTCGTTCTCTCAGAATACGATTTCTGAGCCCTACACAGGAATCGAACCCGCAACCTTCTGATGACCGATGAGACGCTCTGAGATTTATCAAGCTCCGACATGAACTAAGTTCGTGTTCAGCATTAAGTATTTCCATCATTATTATCATATTGTGACTTTCGCTTAGGCAGTACATATGACGAACCTGCACCCTAGCTCACC
>JBAHVQ010121560.1:0-24814 GCA_036872915.1 Nanipora kamurai | reverse complement strand
ATATATATCTTATCTTCAAAAAGTAAACTTTATTATATTAATCTTAATGTTGCGCGGTCCAGCCCCTTTATTGAAAGTCACAAGCAACACAAATGTGTTTCTATTCATAGAAGATCTAGTTTCAATTATTCATTTTCATAATCAGGAATAAAAGTATTAAGGAGCCGGAAAGTATTAGGGGCTGGACCCCGAAACGTTAAGATTATAGTAAAGTTAAAATTAAGTTAAAATTTGGATATATTTTACACATATATATATATATATATATGCAAAAAGTTTTAAAAGGTGTAATACAAGTAAAATTTATAGAAAAATGTTGTTAGTTTCACAACGAGAGAACTAACCACTCATTGAATGTCCTTTTCCGCACCGACCTTTTAGCGCTTCAAGTGCGTAGGAGATATAGTGGTTTCATTAGTATCTATATTTACAAGTATATCATCATGCATTATGTCATTAATTTCCTAAGAAACTATTTCTACTCCAGTTAATGTTGTTGAATGCGGCTATATTGTTATGTTGATGTTAATGGTCTCCATTGTTCTGTCCTGGTATTTGCCTGAAAGCGCCAATATTATTATTATGTTAACGTTCGTGTATTTGCCGAAGTATGATATCATCATTCTTCAGAATTCTAGTGACTTGAATTTAAGTCTGGTTGAAGAATATTTATAATAACCTGTTCTCTAGTCAATTCATGCCATCGAAAGCACGCCAAACAGAACATCCGTAATTCCCTCGCAAGGAGAATTTGTTTTATCGTCTCCAAACGAGAACTAAGAAATCAAAGGCTATGCGAACTCGAGAGATTTCTATAAACGCAGGATTACCCAAAGAGACTTATCATTTCTACAAACGCAAGATTACCGAAAGAAACTTATCTCATACGGCATCGACAAAACTAAAAAAGAAATGGCGCTACTACTAATTATAACACACAATCCTAGAAACCCATAGACCGTAGGAAAAATCAAACAAGACTAGAAATTCTTTAATAACTCTACAGGAACGGAGTAAAAACAGAAACAAACAAGTCTTATAGTGAGTAGACGTTAGCCAAAAGACTTAATATCTCATGCCAGCAAAAATTTACATCAGAAACAGCAAGTTTAAAAATTGTAACCACATGTAAAAAAAGCAAGATGTGGCACCTGTAATATCTTAATAACTGAAAATAACACAACTTTTAAAAACGGTAAAAGTTGGGAGATCAAATCCGCGATGAACTGTAAATCATTAAATGTTATCTACGTGATAATTTGCGTGGAATGTTACAGTTTTTATGTCGACCAGACGGAGAATTAGTTACGCTACACAGAGAACAAATCAAACACGAGAGATATAGACATTCGACAGTGAGTGAACATCTTACAAAATGTGCTAGCGGGGAATTCAAAATAACGTCGATTTATCAGCGTGACAACACAAACCGACTTTTCAGAGAGACTAAAGAACAGTATATTATAAATATTCTTCGACGAAACTTAAATTAAGGTCATAGAATTCTGAACAACGATGATATCATACTTCGGCAAATACTGAGAAAAGAACATCAACATAATAATGTAGGCGCTTTCAAGCAAACACCGTGACAAAACAATGGAGACTATTAATATGAACATAACAATATAGCCGCATTCAATAACATTAACTGGAGTAAAAATAGTTTCTTAGGAAATTAATGACGTAACGCATGATGATATACTTGTAAATATAAATACTAGTGAAACCACTCATATGTCATATGCACCTGAAGAGCTTAATAAAGTGAAAACGTTAGTCCGAAAAAGGAATTCAATTAGTGGTTAGTTCTCTCGTTGTCAAACTAGCAACATTCTACATATGTACATATACACTGGGTGCAGAAAATTTTAGCCCAAAAATTTTGTAAATATATATATGTTAAAATGAATTCGTATATTATAAAACCATGACTTGTTATACAACAACAAATGTATCAAATAGACAAAGAAAATAAAAAAAAACTTAATGGTGGAGAGTTTTGTTGAAGTGTCTGAGCAAGTAAACCGGGAGTTTCATTGGAACTATTTAGTCTAATTTATATTATGGTTGTCTATAATAAAACGCCCTTTGCGTCTATGAGCTCATATACGACTTGATTTCACGGTATAATTGTTAAATATATATATTTAACAATTTAACAATTATACCGTGAAATCGAGCAATATAATTCATCCATGACTCGATTTCATGGTATAATGGTATACATTTAACAATTATACCTTGAAATGACAAGTTGTACATGAGCTCATAGTCAACGAGGCGCGTTTTATTATAAAGACAACCATCATGTAAATTCGACTAAACAATTCCAATGAAACTGCCCGTTTTGCTGCTCGTCCACTATAGGAAAACCATCCGCCATTTGTTTTTTTATTCCAGATCGAAGCTTTGTCTATTTGATACATATGCTGTTCCACAACACCTCTTGGTTTAATAATATACGAATGCGTGTTTGTATGTACTATTTACAATATGAGCGGCCAAACTGTATGAGGACTTACAACAAGGCAAGCCACACAGTAAAACCCCATGGAGTTCGGACGCGAATAGTCTAAACTACTTATCTAATAAATGCATCTGAATTTGTATGTTTACGAATTATTTTAGGGATACGAAGCATTTGAGCTAAGAAATTAGGATGAAAAGGCGGATGTAAATTAGGAAAATGCCGTGTCCATGTTTACAATACTGATTAAGTATTCATTTATAGAATATTAAAGTAAATGGTTTGAACCTGGGAGAATCGTAACATGCTTGTGGAAGTTGATCGTCCAGATTAGTGTAGTATTGAGAACTTAAAAGTGACTGATGTTCGACAGCCTTAGCGGCGGTCATCTTCAGAATCAAAAGGGGAGTAAATGTCTGGTTCGCCTGTATTTATATCTGGTTCGTGCGTCAAAAGTGGTCAGTCGTATGAGTCATAGGGATGTGGTTGTTTGTGAGAAGCAGTGAGTGTGGTTATGTAGGCGTTAATTACTTTGTCGAAGTGTTAAGTCTATCGATGGTTCACACGGTCGAGTGTGTGAATAACTCGTTTTTAAGATCCCCGTAATTGTTGTGATCGGTTTAATGTTTTTTGCTCTAAGTTCGCAACCAGCTTTCTAGTGTGGGTCATTGTTTGTACTTGGTGCTGTAAGTAATGTATTCTGCCGATTCAAAGTCAATACTGTGTTCGGTTAGTCGGTGGTGTTCGGCAATGTGGTTGGTTTTGTCTCCGTTTTTGTAGCTCGTTTGTGTTCTGTGAGTCGTATATTTAAGTTTCTGCTAGTCTCACCTATATAAGTCGGAGCAGTTTAGTTTGTAAACTGCACCTTGTCTTTCGTGAGATGTTCTCTGTCTTTAACGTTAGTCAGTACATGTCATAAAGTTATGATGGGTTTGTGGGCTTCTCGTATGTTGTATGGTCGTAAAATAAGGGAGATAATCTCAGACGTGCCTTTTAAGTAGGGTATTATTGCTGCAGTTGCTGTCGGACTGTACTTTTCGTTGCGTTCATTGTCTTTGTAAGTGTTAAGTTTGATGAAGTCAGAGCTAGAGTTGTTTTTTGGAAAAACGCGTTGTAAGTAGTCATTTTCTTGGCTTAGGGCGTTGGGTGGGTAACAAATGAGTTGCGCGCGTCTCGTGAATGTTTTGATGGTGGTAGCTTTGTGTGAGGTTGAATTGTAAGATGATTGGTCTGGTAGGCTTTCAGTATGCGCTGGTTTTCTGTAGACAGCGGTCCGTAGTGTGTTATTTGAAAGGAAAAGCTCCGTCTAGCTCTCGTTCTTCTGTGGATTGCATCACAATTTTAGCAATCACAACAGAAACAGGTGAGCCCATTCCTGTGCGATGTAACTTCTTGTAGTGTTTACCGTTGTATTGAAAGTATGTTGATGTGAAGTAAAGTAGGTAAGGGAAGTACGTCAATAAATTTGATGGCAGTTTTGGTGCATTCTAGTGCCAGTTGAAGCGGAATACCGGTAAAAAGTGATTTTACGTCAAAAAACGCTAGTTTGTAGGTGTGTGGTATTTGTACTGTTTTGAGATTGTTGATGAAGATTTCAGTCTATTGTAGAATATGTCGTGACTTGTTGGTTAGTGGTTGCAGTATGGTTGTTAAGTATTTGGAAAGTTCGTAAGTAGGCGACCCGAGAATGAAACTATAGGTCGCATGGGTATTTGTGACTTGTGAAGTTTCGGTAGTCACTAAAGTTTGGGTGATCACAGTACTGAACACCTGACTTCATGGCAAGTTTAATCCTTTAAAGGTTTGCATGGTGATAATTGATATACTATGTAAAGTTTGTGGAACACCAGTACAACAAAACATGGTGTTTCAAGAGCTTTGCAAAGTACATAGTGAGTTTGTTGAGTGATCGTGTTACTTTTTCTCATCGAGACAATTTTGTTGTTAAATTCTCGTTGAAGTGATGGTGCAGGGTCTCGTTTATGTAGTTCATAGGTTTGTTTATAGTTAACTAGTGCGACCATTTTGTCATAGTTGTCGGTCTTGTTTATAACAACAGTAGTGCGTTCTTTGTCTGCTGGTAGTGTAAGAATGTTCTCGTCATGTTTTAGTCGTTTGAGTGGTTGTTTATCGGCTGTCGTTATGTTGGTATCACGTATAGAGGCCGATTGAACTGTGGAGGCGACTCTACTCCTGATCTCGTCTTTTGTCGCGTCTGCCAAATCCTTTTGACAAGCTAAGGCAGCCTCGACCCTCGATACAATCGCCTCAACCCACTTATGACGCACGAACCAGATGCAAATATCGTCGAACTTGACATTTACTCTCCTTTTGACTCGGAAGATGTCCGCCATTAAGGCTGTCGAAACGTCAGTCACTTCCACCAACAGTCTTTCTCAAGACTACGCTAACCTGGACGATCAACTTCCACAAACATGTTACGAATCTCCCAGGTTCAAACCATTTACTTTAATTACTTTCTCCTTACATAAGCAAGAAATAATGGACCACAATGTTTTCCCGCTCTTTTTTCCGAGCTCCATCGAGAAATGGGCACGTTTATGTTAGAAAGGCTGGTGGTACTGAATATGCTGAACACAAATTTAGGTTCACTTGGGGAGATTGGTGTATATCTATTGTATTCCTAAGATAACGAGCGTGTTCAGCTCGTTATCTTAGAAAAACGATGTTTGAGCCCTAGACAGGAATCGAACCCTCAACCTTCTGATGACAGGTGAGACGCTCAGAACCATTGAGCTACCAAGTTCGATTTCCCTTCGGAGCTCAGAAATCGTTTTTCCGACATGACGAGTTTGACGAACATTCGCTGGTCGTCCATAAAGCTGTTTTTGGTAAAAGTGACTGACGAGCGAACAAGTAATAAGCTTACTTTGAACAAATCGACGACCAATATCAACAGACTAACCAAACCCACCCACGTGCAACATTTCGTAAACAACCGCCCTCTTAAAACGCACGAACCAGATGCAGATAAATATAGGCTAACCTAACGTTTACTCCGCAAGATGCCGTTGAGATCGACGAAACGTCAGTCACCTCAACTTCCACCAACATTCTTTCTCAAAACTACACCAATTTGGACGATCTGATCAACTTTCACAAACATCTACCGATACTCCCAGGTTCAAACGATTTACTTTATTACAAACTATACAAAAAAAAGCAACCCAAACAAAAAAAAACTCTACTATTTGCTGGAGTTCCTGAGCGTGAATCTTATCTTTAGCCCTTCCATTGTCTCTGTGATTAGGGCTAGATCCGCTTCGGCGATTGGAAAAGCAAGATAAAATTTGGGGTCAAAATTTTTAAAAATTGAACGTAATTTAATCTTGCGGGGAACGTTCAAATTTTGAGGTAATTAGGAACATAAACTACGATGGCTGAAGGTTGAACTACCGACCACTGGTACGTTGACGGTGCTTTAAAAATCTAAAACGTCCAAACGAAGTAGAGACCAGATCTAAGGCTTGGTTCACACTTGAGGATAAACACAAGCATAAGGAAAAACAAAAGGAAAAACAAAAGGAAAAACAAAGGAATGAAGTAAAGCCTGCGACATAAGGATCGTCATAAGCATAAGATCCTAGTCCAAGCATAAAGGAAAGAAAAATTCTTTTGTCTTTGCAAGTCTCACTTGACTTCACTCCAACGACATATTAATATCAGGGAGCTGTCCGATCATTCAGCATCTTTACAACAGCGTCTTAGGAAATTTTTGCTGATCAAACTGTGGAACGCCATGGACTCAGAAAAACTGGGTTCCAGATGGGACTCGAACCCGCAACCTTCTGAATGCTAGCTAGACGCTCTAACCATTGAGCCACTAGAACGCAGACGGCAGAGCAAGGTTACTTTCGGTATTTAACCCTGGGACGAGCCAGTCGGCAATGACTTGCTGGACTGCAAGCCCTTAGGTGTCGGCAAATCTTCAGTTAGATATCAATTTTGAATTTTGAGTTGCAGTTTGATACTATTAAAGTCTTAGGAAATTTTTGCTGATCAAACTGTGGAACGCCTGTGTTAAGTTTTTGGCACCTTGAAAAACTCTGAGTGAGAAACAGTAAGGATTCAGAGCTTTATGAGTCCTGAAGACGTAGCACAGCTTGAAAAACGAAACAAAAAACTATAAAGTTAACAAGCGGCAATTTTTGACATAAATCATCAGCAACATGCAGATAGTGTTCATACGGCATTTACAAGTTTATTGTCGCTAAGGTGCAAAATGTGATTGGAGAGATTGGGGAAGAAGCACGAAACTGCTTTACCTTCTTGTCAAACAAGCGGCTCATGAGAGGGAAAACCTGGCATTCATTATGTCTTGATTTTGGAAGATGAATATTGCCGTCGTGTTGTTAAAGGAGAGCTTTAACAGGTGAGCATGGACGATGATATATTCTCTCAAGAGAACTTTTAAAGGGTAATTAAAAAACGTTAAAATAAGAAAACGGTCTTGCATCATTAGTTTAATTTGCAAGGGAGCATTTTATTTAATAAAGGGAGAGTTTATTTAATATGCATGGAGGCCGTCATTTTGGCGGCCGAAATGCATCGTGCTTGTTTCTAGCTTTTCTCCTCTGCACTTCGTTCCATTTTTTTCCGCTACATGTTTCGAACAGATTCTTCGAGACCTACGGGTTACCACTAGCACTAACTATCTTAAGTATGCATATAATTTCCACGACGGGTTAGTTCTATTTGACAATACAATTCTTGAAGTATCCGTCTTTAAACATTGTGATGTGTCAGTGTCTCGCCAACCAGGAACACCTTCAAAAATCACTTAAAATATTGCCTTGTTGTAAGCAAATCAAGAAACAAATGGAATTTCCATAACAATGTCCTTAACCCACATGCTCTTGAGATACAACAGCAGTTTTTAGGGTAGTTGCTAAAGGTCCACTTGCATTGGGGATTAGCAAACAACTCCGCCAGTCTCACACAATCCACAAATCAATGTTTTTTCAATACTTTTTACCTGTTTTGACTGAAAGCTCAAACATTACTTCATATTCAGACGTGAAATACTGCCTACAACTAACTTACCCTGCTACCCTAATATAAGCGCAACTCGGATGAAGGACAAGTACTTATATCAGAATACTGGCACATGCGTCTTTAAGCGATCATAATCTGTGTCTGATAAGCAAGACAATGCCGTTCAAAGGCACTTTTAACAGGTACATATATTCGTTTTACGGTAATGAAATCGAATAGTTATTACGTATTGCCTTTGGTTATTCTTCCAAGATATTTATTACTTAGATTGGCTATTGCTGTTACGGAGTTTGATAAACAAGAACGAAATACCACACAACTTACTTCTTGCCTTCATTGGTCCATTTTGACGCTGCGCTCTTATACGAATTCTTACAGGCGCCTGGACCTCCAAATCGCAATTTTTAATGAAAACAATTTCGAAAAATTTTGAATTTTCGCTTGTAGACGCATGCGCTTATACGCAGGGTGATAGGGTACAACCAAACTAAACGACTATTGGCTGTATATATATATATATATATATATTATATATATGTGTAATGAGTATAAATGAAGCTCGATTTTGACGTTTTTGTGTTTATCCAAGCATTTCTTTAATAAAATAGCGTCAGCTCAAAGTGTCCAAGTTGATTGTCAAAATCAATTTTAATGATGAAGTCATCCTCGTCCACAAATTGCTCAACCATTCTGTCGTCCATGTTTACTAAAATTCTGCAAGAAAGCGGTAATGATAGTGTGCAATACAAACGCGGAGCCATGGCAACAGGGAAAAGTACGAGTGGCTGTCCTAAATTCACTGACTATTCCCTGACCTATTAAAAAATTCCAGACCAAAAGACAGTCTATATTCTCTATCGGGGCTCCAACCTCCCCTTTAGCCGACCATACCTCTTTTTTAATGATGGTTTATTTATTTCATGTTTAATGTCAGGATACAGTAAAGTAAAATGGATTAACCAAATCTAAATACAGAGTACTATGTACTAAGGCTTAGTTTTCCAATATTGAACATTCACCATTATGTAATGTTGTGAATGCTGTAGTTGTAGGTAAGAATTGAAACAAGAATGGCAAACAGGCTTGTCATAGACCATATTCATCATGGCCGCCAGTTTAAATATTTTTTCATGTACCTCTTAAGAAGCCTTTCTCGCCTCGTTTGTAAGCAAAGATTCTTTTAAATTACAGACACGAAGACGAGACAAGTGAGGCTAATTTATATGCTCATAAAAGAATATTTTAAACAACCACCATTATGAATAGATCTAATGACCTGAAATTTCGACATTCCCTAACTTTTGACCGTGGTCTGAAATTTGCACGACCAAAGCCAAAATTCCTTGACATTTGTTAATTTTCAAAATGCCCTGACTTTTCCAGACTCCGTAGCAACACTGCAACTCAGTATTTTCACTTAAAAACTACGCAAAAAGGAGGGAACACTAAAATCTGTTCGAGTGTAACTAAACAAGGAGAGTTTCTAAACAGTAAACAACATGACTGAACATGAGCAATTGCACCAAATAATTCAAACTCGCATCCAGTTAAGATAAACTCCTAACTTTACGAAGTATAGACGAAACGTACCCCTTTTTCGTTTTTTTGTACACAGCCTTAATCATGTCAGCGGGAATGTCGTACTTTTGAGCAACCTAAAAATGAGAAGCTTGGTTAGCCTGAATAAGATAGGAGAGACCGTAGTTGTCGGCTACTTTCATTTTGACTGCGGGTGCGTTAATTACTCATCTCTGGCGGAAAGTAAAAATACTCCTCGGATGGTAATCTGTCCACCTAATGTCTGTTGTACTTTTTTGCCACATGAATCCATAAATTACTCAAGCAGTTCATACTTCAATTTACCCACGAAAACAGGCTACAGTATTAGATAACTATTCTCAACTAGATGATCAACAAAATAAACATATTGATGATAATTATAAGAACAAATCGTTTCCAAGAATACCCGTTTTTTTGCCAGTTTCCCTGTTATTCTAACTAGTTCATGTTGTTCCCCTCGTGCACAAATTAGTGTCCGGGCGCTTATTCGAGCGGAGACGCTTACTTGAAGTGGGTACTTTCGTCGCAGGTCTTTTCCTTAATACGAGCTTCGTATAATTTTCGTTATTTAAGCGGAAAACTGAAAACAAAACTGTGAAGAATTACAGCATACATAATGTAAGGTTTAAGCGGTCGCTCGCGAAATCCTAATAAAACTTGGCGAATTTGCGAATAAAATTTATTACCAATTCGCCAGAAAGCTAATTTACGAGACCTCCTTCAAAGTTATTTTCTTCATTCTGATCTTTCTCCGGAAAGGTTCTAAGATTGGAATGCATGCACGGGGTATACGTATGAGTGCAATCACATGCATGATACGTCACAACTATGTCACAGAATACGTCCATGTGCTTTGAACAGTCTGTCTGTATTTCAATACGAACAGTAGGTTGAGTGTGGGAGTTTCATTAAAGCCTATGAACCGGAACGAAAATTCTGGAATCAAAACAAAAATCGTGGAAACCTGGCTACGACGTGAAAACAAATGCTGGCATGAGCAGGGAGCTGGTAGGAAAATGGTTGGCCAAGTACAACATGTTTGTATATGCGTTGTCATTGCCAATGTCTACTGTTGATTGTGAATGGGATTTGTGTGACGAATTTAACAACGATTTCCTCGAGAAAAAAAAATGTTAATTCCACACCTAAGCACTCTAATGACGATGTAAATCGTTGTAAATCGTTGTGAATTGTGAAACTGTGTCTTCAACGCCAGTCAGGTGATTCCTTTGAAAGGGCCGTTCTCTCGTGACTTTTTCATAGCTCAATTTTTGCTCGAGTTGGGCGTGTATGTAGTTATTTGAAGGGGAGTGTTCTTATTTAATTCTTGGCCTTGTAAAGACGCTTCTTTGAAGCACGGCGCTAATTTGAGCATTTATGGTAATAGTAAACCGTGATGACGAAAGATTGCATGCTTAAAAGAAGATGTTAGAACCTGCGACGAGAATCTGAAATTTTGGAAGGAAAGGCCAACTTGACGTTATTCTAGTTGATTACGTACAATGTCTGGAATACCAACTTTGTTCTTCACCTATGTGCACAGTGACATTAATCAATATTACTGATCTAAGTTCACCTTGGGAATATAGCCACGTCTAGTTGTTCTTATCTGATGCTATACGATTGCCGACGTACCCACAACAGATCTCTGAACTACATGTTCTCGAAAAACCTTCGTGATTCCCTATGTTGGGAGAACCCGCCCAAATGAAAAAGATGTTGCCCGTCTAATCCCGACCGATAGAAAAATTACCTTCATATGGGAAAATTTTCGAGCTGACTTACCGCCTCCCGAAGATCGTTAACGCCAAACGAGTCTAACATTAATGCATTGTACACCTTTTCTTCCTCTTTCTTAACATATATGGTTACAGCTACAATAATAAACAAAATTGCACATCTGAATACCCACCATTTGAATATGCATGTACATTATTTATATCAAAGTACAGAGAAAGGTGAACAGTCGATTACACGCAGAGTTTCCACGAAGAAATTTTCGGTTCTCACGAAAATAGAAATGAATGAGCTGTAAACTCCAAACTCTATTACTTTAAGGGTCCTTTCGAAAAAAATCAAAATCATTTTGGGGTGCTTTTTAATTACACAGTAGAAATCACTTAAGTCACACGTAGACGTTTTACATTTAAGGTAAAAACCACTCTCTAATCTTATACATGTTCTAAAATTACAAGGTAAGAAAAAAACATGATTAAATCTTTATAAACTTCCAAGCCTTTTCTGCTAACGCCAGACGATTTTAGTCGTCAAGGGGAGGGGTATTGCCAGGAAAGGGAACATAACTAAAAACTAACTCTTTCCCGGCGGTCTGGGACTAATATTCTTTTACTCTGGCTAACGCCAGACGATTTTACTCGTCAAGGGGAGAGGTACTGCCAGGAAAGTGTTAAACGTGACGCAGACACGCTAGCTTTTCTCGTCAATTTTTATGGCTAATGAAATATCAATTTTTCGCGGTCATTTAGCGTATGAAGGTTATAGTTTTTGATGTCATTATAAACACTCATATTCTGTGCTGTATTGTTGGTGGAAAAGCTACCTGAAATCTTAGCAGATAGTTTTACATAAAAAAGAGTTGAGGCAAAAATATATGACCTTCAAATTGACTGATTGATTCACGAAATGATCTGTACTTTCTGTGCGTTGAAATGAAAGTGCAAATGAATTGAAATGATGGTTTATTTGTGAATGTAAATTTCTATAAAGGCCTCACGCATCGTTAAGTTTTACGAAGGGTGTCTCATTCGTCATATGGTCCATGAGGCATTGATTAAGCAGAAGACAAATAAAAAACAAATGGAGGTAAACGGACCGCGAAGCTGATAAGTAGGTCAAGGCGATATTCAATATATGCCCTTACATAACGTAATACAGTACCTGGTTGTGGAGGTCTCTGGACCCTCTGTGCTTTATTTCTTGGTATGAACTCGAGGTCAGCCAGCTCATCCTATAATGAAAAACGTCTCAAATATTAAATCCAACCTTTCATATATTCTACGGTACATGGACTAGTGTTATAAAATGTCATGTAAGTTCACGCAGAAATAGTTTAACTAAACATCGGTTTCTCTCACAAAGGCGACCAAAACTTAAGGAGATAGGTGAACAAAAAGGGAACAAAATCAAATCAAACTAAATCAAACCATATAAAATATCAAATCAACTCAAAAACAAAATAAAATTAGAAACTAACAAAAAATACGATAAAAATAAAAGTAAAAACAAAACTAAACCAAACCGAATTGAGATAAATTAAATTAAAAAATAAAATGGTCATACAACATACCTTTGCAATATCCAGTGACGCTTGCAGACGTCTCTTGTTTTCATTCTCTCTACAAAAAAGAAATAATATTTAAGTAGAGGGCACTATTCAGAAAGATCTTGGCGCTATTAGTACCTGGACTTCAACTAATTGGATGGTTCTGAACCCAAAAAATGTAAAGAAATGAGTGTTTTCTCCGTGAAAGTTTTCTCTACAAGGAGCCTTTATACCCCCCTGACAGTAGATAATCGCTTTCTTGAAGTCGTCTCGTCACGCAAACTCCAAGTGGGACACACACTTTGAGAATATCATTAAAAAAGCGTCCAAACGCCTACACATTGTTTGGACCATAAAATGTGCCAGTATATCGCCTCAGGACCTTTTGGTCATCTACACATCTCTAGTTCCTTCTGTCCTAGAGTATTGTTGCTCCGTTTGACAGTGCCGCAACATCTATCAATTTTAGTAGGGCGCATAGATTAGTTTTTAATTAGTTTGTAATCTTACCATGATATGTTATACTATCTTTGTAACACAGGTAATTCATGTTCATATGCGATTTGTGTTTAATAAACCAACCATTCATTAATTCATTCATTCAAACTTCAATTCCCAAAACCTTAACTGTAATAAGCAAGTGATCAAAACATGTTTGCTATCTCTAGAAGTCTTGCACTTACTTTACAGCATGAAGAAATGTAGCGCTTTGTAAAGAGTTCTCGTTCAACGTGAAGCACTGTAAATGGCATGGTAGTTTGTATCAAAAAGGGTAAAATAATCAAAGACAAAAATGTTGAGTGTAGATAGATAGACATCAGGTAGCATAAGGAGAACAAAGTGAACTGATAAAAAATGGATACTGGCGAAAAAGTAGTAATGGTAGTAGTATCGCAAAACATAAAAAATACAAAGCAAAAGAGACGAGGAGACCAAGACAGGAGTGGAAGAGAAAAATGAGAAACAGGAGAAGAGGGTCGATGAAATAGAGAAACAAGAAGTTTAGAACGGAGTCAAAATAACGTAAGGGTAGAAAACGTAGGATAAAACAATGAGTTAAACAAAAAAATAGGAGAAATGAGATATAAAATAAAAGAGAAGGAAAGATGGGTGCAGGGGCATTTGATAAGAAAGAAATGCAAATAGAACGAAAAGGAGCAAAATAAAAAGAGTAAAAATGAAATGGTACAGTAGCATTATCGGGATAGTAAGATCACTTCGCACTTATCCTGTTGGCAAGAAGGGTGCTACGGTTTTCTTAAATGGCCTGACATCAGGCTTCACACAGATAGTGCGTTGTTGCAGGGACAGCACTTGTCAAGTTGGTAATTTTAGCTGAACCAATTAGCTTTGGTAATTAGAATGTTTAACTATGACCTTGGTAACCATCTGTTGCCTCATTGTGACTGTTATAAATTAGCATACATGTAAACGAGGTTACCACGAAATTTGGCTTGTAGGAGCTTCGGCAAAAGTTTAAAAATCCCTTCTTTATTTTTCGTGATTACAAAAATAACCGGTAGAAATAACCTACATTGTCTTGAGGCATAGATTGCGGAGAGCGAAAAATTTTCAGATTCAGTCAAACCACATGACTTTTTTCTTGTATTCCGGAATAAAAATAGCCGGAATAGGTCCAAAGGAATGCACCCTACGATTTCTGTTCGTTTTCCGAATGACAAACGGCAAGCTGAGGTAAATTTTGTCAGAATAAGACATAAGAAGAAAAGGTAGTTGTCATCTTAACTTGAAACGTAAAATGACCATCATGACTTGGAAAAAAGCAAAACGCAAGTCACGAGGGCCCTAGGAACTCCACAAACAAAACCAAGTCCGCCGTTTGCCGTAGCCCTTGAACGGGAATCTTAACCTCCCTGTTGATCCATAATGCCTACACCCTTGCATGCTTCCTAAGATCTGGATGTTTGTGAAAGCGCAAATGTGCCTTCACTGGGCTCTCTTCCAAATTGTGCAGTAGTGGTCAGACTCAAGGCTATACGCGTTAAAGTCCAAGATAGCTGATAAAACGGTTCAAAAAATGTACTATTGCAAAACACTTAGTTTCGAATCAAAATTCGAACAACTAGGGCAAAATGGCCAAAGTTTACACCGAACACTGAGGTCGGATTTCTGAGAGGTTTGCCGAATAGAGTGAACAAAAAAATACAAAATTGCGTCAAAATAGTTGAAATCGACCAGGTTTTGATCATACTCACGCCCGTGGTTTCTAAAAACGGGAAACAAAACATTTTATGTCTAGCTCCAGACAGGCCAAGGTAATTGATAAAACAGTTCAACGTTGCTGCGCAACGAAACGTTGAAATATTACGCGCGCCAGAAATCACTTTTCTCTCTCAACTAATTAAGCAGATTTCAAAAAGCATTCGAACAGGAAGTAGTTTAAATTGCACAACTGAGGCCAGATATATAAGAACCGAATAGAGTTTTGAACTGTTATTATACCTCAGTAGGACTAAATAATATAGGTTTGGGTCCAAGAGGAGTTGTGGGAGTCAACTTCGTAAATTTAGCAGGAGTTTGGAAAATCGACGGAGAGAGAACAGTGGAAGAATCTACAACAAAAGACAAAACAAAAGTTTAGTCATATGATTAAATGTTCATAAAATTTATTTTTAATATGGCTTCGCAAACAGAACGTTCCATATTTACTGTTTTAAACGTCCCCAAGGGTTCTCCTCGACCTTTAACCAGTAGAGAAAATAGCATTGAATAATAGGAAAATGGCGAGCAATTTTTGAGAAAAAATAGATATGCATAACATATTGCTGCCGGACGCTGATTTATTGTATGTATGCTGCTCCTCCACCCCTACAGTTCAAAGCTACATAACCTCCAGTATTTGCAATAATGAGCATTTACATGTAACGCTAACACCATGCGTATAGTTTTTATAATTTCAACAGCAATTGTAAATGCCTAGATTACCAGAGAATGAGTTGTTTTGCTTCATCAATTTCTGCATTCTTTTCTCGGCACTTTTCGATTCATCTTTGTTCTTTCGCTCGGCACCCTAGATCCACCGCACACAAAATAAATTAAAATCAATAGGCAATTATCTTTAATGTAAACATCTATGACGAGTGAGTCTCATTAAATCAGTGGTTTAAAAGTTTCTTTTTCTGTCATTTCGCGACACACTTTGCCGAATTCGCTCCGATTCTCCTTTTTGGAAAGAAAGGCTAAGGACTCCTAGTCTACAGGTAAATGAACAATGACTGACATCTTTAAACTAGACGTTTGGCTCGGATTATTATCAACGACCAGTTCGATTGAATCCTACAAATGCGACCATCATTTTAAAGAACAAAACCGACGGTTCCGTTTCATCATTTTATTAATGGAACGATGTTATGAAATTGACAGTTATTTAAGACGGATTAATGAAATTCTGGGTGGTTTATTTAAGCTTTGCCGACACCAATCAATGGTATAAAATTTTTCACTGAATCTAGTAAGATTAATAGACTAAGAACAGCTCGTTCTATGTGCACTTGTCCATAATGTTAACGTTAAGCGACGGGAACAAAGCCATAAAACAGCACAAAAACTTAAAAGGCTGGTAGACTGCCGAATTTATGATAAAGAATTCTAAACTCAATTTAAGCTCAAAACGTTAGAATTCTTTACCAGAAATTCGGCAGTCTACTATCGCTTCAACTTTTTGTGCCGACCCCAGTACGGTACGCTGAAAGTATAAATAGTTGAGAACTTTAATTTAGTGTAAAAAATTAGGACGAATTTCATCATGAAATTTTCCTAATTAATCTCAATGATTGCAGTTGTTTGCACGCATATTCCCTTAATAATTGTGGGTAATTTTGCCCAATTTTGAAAACAACAAGTCTAGGCAGTTGAGGTACTTCAGTGCGGGAAAAAAAGGCATTGTGAGTGCAAAGCTTCCTTTTTAAATACTTTCGTCATTATTTGTTATTACCGAGTAATGGACGTAATAATCAAATCTTCAAAGAACTAGGCAGCATTTTGGTCAACTTGTAAGTACAGTAATCGTAAATGTAATGAGTAACGTGCATCCAAGAGTTTGCTACAAGCACTAAGCTCACCTTGTCTCGGAATATTTTTGTTTGGCAAAAAGCCCTGTGCACAGGTTCCGCTTCGGAGCTACCTAAATCCTCGTATGTGTCAATCTGAATGTGCAAAGGAATGCCCTGCAGGAGAACAGAAATACAACTTTTACTTTACAAATTAGTATTTTTTCAATATTTGGTTCCTATTGGAGGGAAGAATAATAAAAAATAAGAGAATCTTAATGGTGGGAAGATTAACGTAAAATAAATGAGAGAATGTTACTGATACAGAAAGTTCAAGGCAAAAAGGAAAGAAAAGAGAGAAAAAAAGATGGTGGGTGAGAGGCAGAAAATAACAGAAGAATAAAAACCTACAGAGCGAGGGAAAGGGATGAAGGAAGGTAGGCTAAAGAGGGAGAGGGAATCAGAAAAGCAGAGGGAGATTGAGTTAAAAAAGGAGAGGGGTGAGGAAAGAGGGAGATAAACACTGAGGAAAAAAAGACACAAAGATGAAATGGAAACGGAAGAGAGGAAGAACGAGAAGATGAGGAAAAGGGTCATGGGCTTAGAGTCATCAGGTCACAAGGAAAGGGAAAGGGTGCAGAACACAAAGAAGATGAGTAAGAGAGGGATCAGTGAAGGGAAAGGAATCAAAGGGGGGGAAATAATACGGAAAAAAAGAGCGTGGGAGTGATAAAGTAAGAGGATCAGAAGGGCTACCTCACATGGACAGGGTCCGTGGAAAAAGGTCAAATGTCAAATGTCTGAGTAGGAGAGAAGGACCAACAGTCGTCACACTCACTTTAACTCCCTTTTGCGACGAAAAATCTGTACTCAGACAGTTCATTCGTAAAACAATCTAAACAAAGAAGGAATAAAAAATGAGTAAGCGCATACCCAACGGACATAATCTAAAGTAATTTTGCAATTCCTTTAAAATGTTGTTGCTTCATTAAAAGGAATTCAGGACTATAAGCGATGCCGCATTCAAGGTGAACAATAACAAAACACATCCAGCGAGACAAACACTCTCCTAGAGGCAATCCAAGGCGCTGTGGAAAGCAAAAACGGGAGTTTGTGTGACTTTATTCTTTTTCTTTTAGGCTTTCTTGGGAGTTATTTGACGTTTATTACAGCAACGGGAGGTTAAGCCACTGAAAAACCCTCACTCTCTCGTTCGTTACGCCACTGGTTGCATGTATAAATTATTGTTCAGAAACAGAATCACCAACCTTGGCATTAATACTAGTATTCCAGTAAAATGCAGCAGCGTTGTATGCAATCTCGTCAACATGTTCTTCGATGTTTTGACAAGCTTTTCGATCTAACAAAAAGCAAGTGAAAACTCAGCAAATGTTTTTAGCCACAAAAATTCTTAGCAGATTTTATTCTGAGTAATGTTCGTCTACATGTGTTCAACTCTGCTCTTTCGACGTTGTTGAAGAGTAAACGTAATCACAATATCAAGATCAATGCGAGAAAGGCTAATTTAAGAGCATAAAAAAAGAATACAATTCGCAGCAATTTCTGAATTAACGTTAAAGATCTAATAAAAGTCCGAGTCGTTTATTAAAATTTTTGCAGTTTGGAGGAGCGTTTATTGTATAAGAGGGCTTATTTAACTTCTAAGAGTTCTAAGACCTCGAGATCGGTAGGTGGTTTCCTTGTTACTTCAGAGATGAATTCTGTTCCTCTTCAAGTATGAGGAACGAGAGAACGCAAAGCAGGCTGGATCGTTCCAGGGTATTACCGAATAAGAAACAATACAGAGCATTTGCCAACATTCTCAGTAAAGAGATTAAAGAGGTCCAAAAGCAATACCCCTGATTTGAATTTGAACTAGAACAGAATGCAATTCTTGGTTGAGATAACTTTTGAGTAAATTGCTGATAATAGATTTGATACAGTTGTTTGATACGTATGGTGTTTTGTATCTTTTAGTTCGGGACGGCGTAGATAATTGAATGGTTTTCTAAACTTTTGATAGTGGCGTTTATTAGATACGGAGCGTTTAACAGAGAGGGGCGTTTAGTACAAAACAGAAATTTGACGAGGGCATTCATTAGATACAAGGCGTCTATTACAGGGGCGGCAGAAGTTAGGGCCGAGGGACGCTGCCCCAATAACTTTGTTGGGGGTCTGGCCTCCCAATAATTAAATTGTTTCAATTGATTTGTCCTGAGAAGAATCAGCTTTGCTTTTGAATATTATGACTGCATCATTTTGACTTCCTGGTTAAAAAATAAAGTGTGTTTATTGTGTGTTTACATTACGTTTGTCTGGCCACAATGTAGTCCTTTCAATCACGGTTCGTTTGTGTCAAATATGGCGTAAAACATCCTTAGCATTAAGCTAGGGCCAAAAATTCCGCGTTTAACACTTGTCGTTTGAGTGTTTTATACGGCATTTTCTAACCTTTAAAATTCAGTGAAATCCTCCCCAGAAACTGCAGGAAATATCATTTCTAAGACTCTAGATTTCACACTTTTCCGGAACAGCATGCCCTAGATCTCCTATAAAATTCGCGCGCCTTCAGTGCTCGCTTTGTACCGTCCAAATTTGTGCCCCCCTAAATACTTTTTAGGTTCCACCGCCCCTACATTAGTGAGTGGAGTGGGCGTTTATTAGATCATTTACGGTAGGTGCATGTGGTCCAAATCAAGGCCGTCAGCGCAGACGTTTGTTATACTTACTCACCTAATCACCAATTCATTCTCTTGTTCGTTCTTTTGTTCATTCGTTCATTCATTCATTTATTCGTTGGTTCGTTTGTTTGTTCGTTCGTTCGTTCGTTCGTCCGTCCGTCCGTCCGTTCGTTCATTCATTCAATAATAAATATAAGAATTAATCAATTAATTAATCGATCGATCGATTGGTTGAACGATTCAAATACTCTTCGGGAGGTCATGACAACATGTTTTGAACATGTTTTAAAGTATATAATAATGGTTAAAAATCTAATAAACTATATAATATTAAATAATCTATATAATGATGGTTTGCCTTACCAATGTCAAACGCTCGCTGCTGGGGATTCGCCTGTTGTGTGTGCCAGTAGCGCCAATGTTGAATCTCAACGTTAGGATCTTTTTCGTCACGGAAAACCAAGTGTAAAATTGACTACAGGTGAAGCAACAAGAACCATGATATCATAATTAGTAAAAATGCGACGACACAATCAGTTAAATCAATCAGTTGATTTTGAGAGAAAGCTTTGACGACCAAACTATCCTTCAACGAATCTGAGGGAGAGTAAGAAAATACGTTCAAAGCCGAAAGAGAATGAAATCAGCATAATAACCTAGACATTTGATGCAGAATTCTTTAACTGAGGACACGCTTGAAATTGAGCAATATTGACATAAATCTAATAAATAAAGTTATTGATCGCGCATTATCTCCCTAGGTTGACGACTCCCCACCGAACGATGAGGTACTAAGAGGAAATACTGATATATTAAAGTAATGCCATCTTATTCCAATTTGCCTTCGGACCTAAAGATGGTTTACTTTTTCATAACTTCGAGTCTCATGCAGATTCTCGACAGAAGGTGAAGCAACATGTCAAGTTGGTTGCTAGATTTACCGCAGATCAACTTTAAGACAAACATGGCAAGCTGGGATAGAATTTTTACAACATGCAACAGATAAATTGCTAAAAAATACCACAATGCATGCATCATTTTACAAACATAACATCAAACTTCATTCTATTCAATTCCATTCAAAAATGACAAGAGCTCGGGATAAAGAGTAAAACTAAATACAACTCAAAAGAATGAAATTTACGTTATGCACGTTTATATACTTAGATAAATAAAGCAAACGAAACTTAAGAACAAAAATACAATATTCCTTTGCAAAAAATATTGCTGCCTCATGTTGTGAATTTTAAGCTCACGGGTAGAACTAATGATTTTAAGACAAATGACTATGTTCTGGTACGGAACGGTTGAAGTGGAAAACGGCCTTTATGTTTCATTGTTATCACAACTCGTACAGACTACCCAGAGGCTAGTCTTTTACAAGTTCTGTAGTGGTCACTGAGATGTGATATCAGAGTAAGGTAAATAACAAACGACAAATATGTGTGGACAGTTCTCGGAACCTCAAATTTAGTGAGTAAGCACACCATAATCAACTTGTATCGAGGCTCAACGACATATTTTCTCTTAATTTTACCTTGACCTGAGTGCTTTCAGAATTAGAAGATTGCGAATGATTTGCTTCAAAATTGATTGTATAGAATTGGCCTAAAAGCAAAATGCAGTAAAAGCAAAATTTTCAGCTGATGCAAATAATAGCAAACCAAATAAATAAAATACTTTTAAATAGCTCAGACATTTTTTTCAAATCTGAAATATTGTTTTGTTACCCAACAAGATGTATTACTTATGATGAAATAAAACGCGACTGGACTGTGAACTTTGTCCCCACGTTCAGAATTATCGATAATACCTACGCAGAGTATGTTTAACAAACAAAAACATGTAATAAGCGCCCATTGTACGTCTGCTACTACCTTCTAAAACTCATTAACAATTCATAAGAAAATTTCAAAAGAAATCAATATTTAATTAGTGTTTTGAAACTAGAGGAAAACTGTCTTCAAAGCAGATGGCGGATTTGAAATCTCCCAGGGGACAGCGGGGCTGATTAAGTATTCATTTTCAAACTACTAGTAACTTGAAATTTTTCAAGGTACTAGTACATTGGGATTAATTTAAGCTACAGATTGCTTTGCCATTAACAAAACTACAAAGCAAATTTAAACACACTTGTGCAAATATATAATAATGCTTAACTAATAACACGAATACTTTGCTTGTTAAGGAATCACACTTTATGATTATAGTAATTTATAGATACAGTACAGTTGGATATATTGACAGGCTGAAAGGTTTCCTTTTTAGGACTCGCAACTTTTTTGGCTTTCTCAACTGGTGGCAGTTCAATATTTAACAACTCTTGACTAGCTAGGTAATCTTCCATCGACTCATCAAACTCAGAATTATTGCTTTCTTTCTTGCTCACCTCGCCGAGATCAATATTGTCAGACACTACTTCGCTCTCATTCGCGAAACAAAGTTCGTCCTCACTTTCCGGTGGACCTAATAAGTTCGAAACTTCCAGTTCCTGTTGCCTATTTGAAACGATAAATTCACATTTAACCTACACTGCTGAAGTCAACTGAAAAAGTTGACTCGAGCGGGATTCGAACTCGCACCTTCGGGAATCCGGTCCGCCGCTCTGTTGAGCTATCGAGTCTACAGGGATTGGAGGCGAGTTATTATCCAATTTAAGCGCACGAGAAATTCTCGCAACAACTTAACGCTATCCACGAGGATGTGTAGTGTTTCAATTCTATTTCAGAATCATCCTCAGGGTAATATGAAACGATAAATTCACATTTAACCTACACTGCCTATTTGCTTTCTCATAACGAAACAACGCTTCGGACGTGTGGCCAGTTCGGCCTCGAATTAGCTGTTCTTTCTCGTTCTCGTTGAATGAACGACTTGCACACGTAACACGCAAACAATGACTTGTTCCGTCTTTCCAAACAAGCTCTCTCACACAACGAAGGCACAATCTTATTTAAACGATGTATTCCGGTGGGAACATTTTTTTAGCTCAAATTTATCCGTATAAGCTTGAAAACAATAGGCGCTATCTTTCATTCGCAAGCATTCAACAAGTTCTAAATAATGGCGATAAATTCTGACAAGACAACATGTATGCTCTACTCCATTGCTGCACTTCTTGCAAAAGTGCTTTATAACTCTAGGATTTTTTTTTTAAATCGCGCAATCAACCCTGGTGCGTTTTGGATGTATTTTCTGTATATTGAATAAAATCATCACCAATCTCGAAATCCCGAGGTCTTATCGTCCCATGCTCTCCCGCTCTTAAACCGAAAATTTTGCCGATATAGAAAGAAATAGTATCAGTTAAAATCTTCGCTGTAGTGTTCCCTAGAACGCCTTTCTGCCACATCTGTTCCTCTTCCAAAGAAAATCCTTGCTTTTCTTCTTTCAAATTCCTAATCCCTTCTCGATGGACGTCTTTCATTTCAGCATCTAGAATTTGACGAAGTTCAGCAAACCTGCAACATGAGGGAATATAAATGCTATTTTACTCAAACAAAATAATCAAAATACATGTTTAATATACACAAAATGCTGCCTACCAGGTATCATACTTACTAAGCAGGTTTATATCTGTCCGCCCTTTGTTAGCCAAATATCGCTTCAGAGCAGCAATGATCTGTTATAACGTCTTTCCAGGATATCTCTGACATTTTTGGTCTCGCACTTCCTGAATAAACTTTCCTAACCAAACGTTTATCGATTCTACCTTCATTAGCTGAAGCGTTGTATTCAAATTCTCGACTTTTTCAACCTCCATTAGTCGAAGGCTGCTGTATTCTTGAGAAGAACGCGTATTGTCTCGTTCGGTTTTCCACTCTTCAAACAATTTAACCGCCCATCGGTTTTTATACTCTGTTGTCTTCAGAACGGCTGCGGCCAAAACTTTAGCTTCTTTATCCAGACTACGAACTTTTATTGGGATTACATGTAACCCTTCTATCGTTCCTTGCCATATCTCACACTCTCGCTTACAGCAATCTGTACACGCTTGTAGCATGGCGTAGCATTCGCAGCATATAATTCTTTGGTAAAAAATATTCAAATTTGCACATTTGCATAATTGACGAGTTTAAAAAGTCAGTTCAAATACTCGACTTCTGACTTTACCG
This sequence comes from Nanipora kamurai, assembly GCA_036872915.1. Taxonomy (NCBI): domain Eukaryota; kingdom Metazoa; phylum Cnidaria; class Anthozoa; order Scleralcyonacea; family Helioporidae; genus Nanipora; species Nanipora kamurai. Next base: position 1,679 of record JBAHVQ010121560.1, on the reverse strand, counting down.
GGATTTCAAATACTCGTTGTTTGTTCCAGTCCGAGGCGAACGCCTCGTATTTGAAATACTATGTAACGTCCCATGAAACCTCTTGTAACTTTTACCGATTGTAAGTAACAAGAAAATTTGCACGGCAAAATTTCTTTCTCTTTTGCGATTAAAGTTTCAGAACTTGCCTCTTTTTTGCAAACTACAGTTCGCAATTTTGCGATTGGATTTTCTTTTTACATTTTCAGCCGTGAAATACGAATCGAAACAGCCAAATCAAGTATACTGAGCTGCCCTTTTTGTCCAATATCAAGTCCAATATTAAGAATGTAGGGTTTTGAAACTCACGGTGACAAGTTAGGGTTAACCACTCAATCACTGTGAATATATAAATTTTATACGGCCATTTATTGCAATTTGCAAGAGTGCTAAGCAATTATCTCTAGGAATATGTGATAGGAGGTTCCTTGTAAACAACACGATAACATTGGCTCAAATTCGAAAATCTATTAAACACAGTGTGATTAGAAGTACAATCAAATGCAACTGGTGTAAACTTCGCGGAAGGTCCGACTAATTTTATAGAAGAATACGGTGCCATTCTGTTTCATGATTACCTATACTAATATTACAAATGTCAACTCAAAAAGTTCAGTTAACTCGAGCGGGAATTGAACTCATATCTTCGGTTTTTCGGACCGCTGCTCCATCAGCTGAACTATCAAGTCAACTGGGAACAGTAAGCTCGTGCAATCCAACTTAAGTGCACGAGAGATTCCTCGCGACAACTTAACGCTCATCTGTGAGGATGTGCAGTGTTCCGATTCTATTTCAGATTTATCGTCACGGTTACACGAGAAAATAAATTCAATTGTTGTATAGGTGATGTGTATGTTAAATGTGATTGGTTCATTCACAGTCACATGACTTTAGATAAATGCAATGTTTCCCGCCGGGCAATAAGTAAAAAATTGTTGCCCGCTCATCGTCATAACAAGAAAACAGCTGTGGAGCCGAAAACTAAAAAACAACGTTTTTCGAGCTTATCAAGCGATGAAATTCAGCTATTAATAGAAAAAACAGATTCAGAAAACACGCAGAAGTCGACAAAAAATGCTGTGGCCACCCTTACAGCATTTTGCAACGAAATTTCTCCTGATGAATCTCCGCCGAAAGACGTTGACTACCTTGAAAAGCTGTCGAAAGAAGAACTCAACGAACTCTTGACTGCTTTTTACCCAAATGCCAGGAAAAAGACTGGCGAAAACTACAAAAAATCTGCTCTTATGGTTTTGAGGTTTGGTCTTCCGAGGCATTTTCTACTTAAAAAGAATGTTAACATAATTGGTGATCAAGAGTTTGCCAAATCAAATCAAGTTTACGAGGCAGCCATTGTAGAACTAAAACGGCAAGGTTTTGGCAATGTCGAACATCACAACGCAATTTCGCGCGAGGGTCTCCAAAAAATACAGTTGTCCTACAATCCTGCTGTTCCTGATCCAAAAAGCCTTCAATAATTTGTTTGGTTCAATATTATGTTTCATCTAATTCGTCGAGGAAGAGATAACCTTCGACTTCTCACGAAACAGTCGTTCGCCATAGAGACTGACGCGACAGGAAGATAGTTTGTATATCAGGCGGCAGACGAATTAGACAAGAACCACAGAGGCCACGACAACGCAGACGATTCCCCCGGTGAG